>JAZGVS010000653.1:0-12991 GCA_037356235.1 Bacterosira constricta
GTGCTTGCTGTTCTCTCTCCTTCTCCTCCTCCTTGGCCACATGGTTGTAATCGTGCAGGCTATTGGTGGTCTCGTCGTCGTCGGTCTTGCCTCCCAAAGATATGTAAGAATTTCCTGGAGATTGTGGAGTCTTTTTAACATTATTCTCGAGGGTCCTCTCTTCTTTCATAGAGGAATCATGGGTTACCCGATGATGATTGTTCCTCTCTTGAAACACGACTCGACGACGAGTGACACGCTCAGCACGTTTTTGGCTAATGGTCGTTGCGGTGGAGCAGGGACGTGTTTGGGGTAATGCACTGTCGCCACAGCTGACATCATCATCATCGCTACCTTCTGTGTAGGAATGTTTCGTCATGGCAAGGGACATGGTCATGCGAGGAAGAAAAAATGGGACGCAAGCTCGATTGATGAAAAGGAGCGTGGAGCTTGTTGGCTCTGATAGAAATGGAGAGAAACGCCATGACTGAATTTTACCAGTGTGAGCCAGCCTGACCCACATACATGACTCAAGCCAAACACATAAACCACATGAACATCTTCTCTTCACCATCACATCACAGCGGTGATCATAGACACTGACCCACATGCATGACTCAAACCGAGGTGACTGAAAAGGAACAAGAAACAGAGTTAAGATCAGTCTCTTTAATTATGTCATCTTTCTTGTCCTCTATTAAATCAACCAAGTTTAATCTCGTATATGGGAGGCTTGTCCCCCAACTGGTGGTGGTGTTGTTGTGGCATCATCATCTGCGGCTTCGGTTGCATAGAGCGCCGGCGGGAAACTATTATTATCTGACCATTTATTGCAGCTTTTTGCCAATGTACATTTTGAATAATGTACTTTAGCGGGTGTTCTATTAGTTGTTTTGCAGTGATTATCTCAGTCAATAGAGAAGCAGATGCGAGCTTTATGGGTAGATCCTAACAAACAGCTAGGAAGTCAAAATTAAGTCTACTCCTTTAGGTTTATTCTTGTCTCAACAATAGCATTGCGCTGTGGAGGAGGAGGTCGATACCGTGAGTTGGTTGACCGTCTTGACTGTTCAGAAGGACTCCGACCACGGGACCGAAAACGTCTGCTTCTCTCAGAATCTCTCCAAAAGATGTTGCGAATGTTGTTCCGCTCCGCTGCGATGACTTTTGATTTTCGATGGTGAGCGCGATGGCGAATGATGCAGACTACGACGTGAACGTTGCAAACTAAGTGCGGGACTGGCATGACTACCATGGCTGTGAGGATTGCTGTGGCGTGATTGTGGTGAGGTACTTGTCGTTGAGTTCCTCCTAGGCTGCTGTTGAGTCTATTACTGCGATGGTTCACCATTGATACCGCGATCCCTGTCGATGATGATGCGAATCCAAACTGGCTTGATTTCCTTGGAGTATCTAGGTGGATTTGGTAGTCCGTAGCTTGTTGACGTCCCAAGTCGTCCTTTTGTCAATCGAATGCTTCAGGCCAGGAAATGTCGAATTGGGTCCTTCCTGCCCATAAGTGCATCCAGGAGTAGCATGTCGTGTATTATTACGCGATTGCCGTTCTCCCCCCCTTGAATCCCTTCGTCCATACTATTTTCTCCCATTTTTGTAGGTGACATGATAGAACAACAGCTTTCCTCAATGAACAGATTTTTTGCTCTTGAATGAGATATCCACTTCGACAAATCACTCGTTTTCGTTTCAGTTCACACCTGCAGGTTCTTTTGTTGCTCAGTAGTTTTACCATTCCACACTCTGCTACAATTTGACAGGTGTATCAGAGTCTAACTGAAAATGCAAGCTCATATTGTCATTCGTGTTTCACCTATCATTTCAACACGCGGAACACGATATCTCACTGTACCATTGTAACTCCCACCATACTCTTCATAACATTCAGCATTCGTTGGAGTGGGAGGAGCAGGTCATTTGACCCTGTTGGTTTGACCGGGTTGGTTCCTGAGTCCATCTTGACCATAGATTGATTCCTGCTCCACGACCTTAGGGATGGCGTCCTCGTCAAAGACGACATTATGGGGGCCAGACTTGTTGTTGATCCTGAAGAGAGAGGTAGAGATATATATGTTCAGTTGCAGACACAGAGAAAGCAATTAGGAAGCAAGCATCCCATGGAATATTCAACGTACCATGTGACAGAATCACCCTTGCAGATCGAGATCTTGGCTGGCTCGAACACAAGTAGACCGTTGTCAGCACCCATCTTGACCGATACCGTCTGGGCAGCGTACGCCGGCGAGGCCACGGTTGCAACGGCCACTCCAGCGGCCAAGCCGGCAGCCCGGGCCATCGCAGAGCGACGTGTGCAGTAGTTGTCCGACATGACGACGGTGTTCAGGTTGTTGCTGAATTCGTTCCAATCAAAAGTCGCTGTGAGCGAACTCTTCATGTTATTTTTTAGGGCACCAACCATGGGCGAAGTACCGAAGCGGCTGTTCGTCCGCGTACGGCAAGTATGCCCTGTAGGACACTTCGTACCAGGTAGGAGTGGGAATAGCTGGCGCTCGCCATTGACAGACACCTCGAGGTCAAGATGCTCTACATCCCCAGCATGAGACTCATCATGGCCTCTTGTCTCGGCCGTTTCCACTTCTTTAGCATTGACCCGGCGGAGAGTCATAGGAGGCATCTCAGCATTGGCGGCATTGCTACCAAACAGTCCGAGCACGAGGAGGGTATTGGAGAAGATCATGACTGGTTTTGAATTCGACGATGTAGTGTTAAGAAATGGAGGAATGAATTCTAATATCCCAGGCTTTTTTTTGTGATCCTATTTATTATCAGATCTCACGAAATCGGATGAAAAAACGCCTGGGATACAGCTCTGGGATATGTCGTGACCTTTTTGCGCATGCAAAATCGTGGCACCTCTACCTATGTAACTAGGGATATTGCATGCGGCAGTGATGTCACCGTCTACCGTATGACAATGTCTTTTTGCAAGCATGAGCACGTCTTAAATGATTTATGTATCCATCAGCAAGAATCGATTTTAGCGCAGCACAGATTTCAACCAGCAGACCTCCACAGCAGACATCGTCGGGCAGGTGTGTGTCGTACGGGTTCTAGCTTGTGTTAGGATTCTAGCTTGGTGGATTTGTTGTTGAAGTACATAATTGATTGACAGCATAACACACCCCTTGACAGCATTACGTGAGCACTTATTGCTTGCACATCAGAATCTTGGAGGCTTGCAGCAAAAAAGTGTGGCTACCTAGACAAACTGCATTGATGGGTGATGGCTTGACCATACAAGCTTCATTTCAGTTAGACCCCCAGATTTATGTTCAGTCTGTAATCACAACTGTGGATTAAATGAAACTCTTGTGATGGGAACTAACTTAACTTTGACCGCCGCGATACCAAGCACTGTGGCGACGGATTCTGACGATCACGATGCTATCGAGATGCAGTATTTTTTACCCGAAGAAGATGATTTGCAAGGGGGCCTCGTGGCTTCTGGTGCCAAACCAAAGAAACAGGAAGGCCTCTTTCAGCACCTCATGATGTCGATTGATGAGTACTCGAATGTCAAGGTGCTGATGCGGGTGTGGCGGCCACGTCTTGAATTCATTGTACGGTTGATGCTCGTCGCAACCTTTCTCGACGACTCCTTCCACACAGCAACTCACTTCTCCGAACACATCAAGCAACTTAGCCAACAGGGGTGCCTCGAATGGTTGGCAACGTCGTTTCCCATGCTTGGTAACGTCATTGCGGCAGTCATGCTCGGCATGGGCCTACTTGCCCAGTCGCTCGGCTCGTTTTTCCTCCTTGCTCTCCGCCATTCTGACTATTCGACCAAGGCTCTAATCGGCTGGGCAATTGTGCAGCCATTGCTGTATACGCAGCTCTCAAACACCGAGTTTGTTGCTGAATCACTCTCGCTTGTTGGTGGGTTGCTGATGCTACGTGCACACCTTGTGGACAACCCAATAGCACCAGCCACACAATTGATTGGTCGGTTGCTGCTCCCTGTGATGTACTTGTACTATGCGGGGCGGTTCCTGTTATCGGCAACGACCCTTGACGAGACAAACAGCCTCGCCATGTATATCTCGTCACTCTCGATGTTCATCGTCAATGCGGCAGTGATTGTTGGCCTTGTGATTGTATCAATGCTAGTCGCAACTGGACTCAAGTCACGCATAGTCGCGTTAATTCTTGGGCTCATCAATACTGGCTACGTCTTCTCGCAGCACCCCTTCTTCCGCTTTGCCTGGCTCGAGGGTGGCGAGTGGAAGTATGACGAGGAAAATATGTCGATGCCACACGTCGCACTGCCAAAGGACGTATCATCACTCGACTTCGAAGTCGAGCAGATCTACAGTCTACACCGTTATTACTTCTTCCTGGGCCTCTCCACATCTGGTGCGTTGCTGCTTCTGGCGCAGTTTGGACCGGGCAAGGTTGCTATTCAGAAGGACGAGGTCCTCCTCCCACTGGTGACACGGGCGCAAGACTAGCCAGTAATTTTCGTTATTGATGCAATTATAAAATGCTTAACTGGGAAGTAAAGAAGTATTACATATGATTATTACCTTCCAATTGAATTTCACTTGCTGTAATTCTTCACTTATATGATCCTCTCCACTCTTAGCAAGATCAAACCACATTGCCCCACGCTTCACGCATTTTCCTCCTTTCTGTGCATTTTTTGTGCATCCTTCTTTACTGCAAGTTTTGTCTTTTGCCACATGAGCCCTACAGACTCCTCCTTTCTGAACATTTTTGGTACATCCTTCTTTCTTGCAAGTTTTGACCTTTGCCTCACATGCCTAATGCAGACTCCTCCGTTTTTGACAATGTTGGTGCATCCTTCTTTCTTGCAAGTGTAGACTTTTGCCCCACGCCCAATGCAAACTCCTCCGTTTTTGACAATGTTGGTGCATCCTTCTTGCAAGTATAGACTCTTGCAAGGTTCACGCGGACTTCTCCTTTTATGCTGTTTTGTTTTATTCGATCCAACGTTATCTTAATCCATTTCTTCAAAAGACCATTCCATGTAGTCACAAAGATATCGTACCCGTGGCGGCCTTTACTTTTATCCTTCTTATCACGAAAATACCGCAGATTGCACCAGATCAACCGGCATAAAGATTCTCTCATATTCATTTTTGCGAAGATTGTTTTCCAATTGATGTATTGTGTGTCTCTCTCCAATATCATCGACACCAACGTTTGATTTTCCTCAGGGGAGGATTCATTGATGCCGTCCTTTACCCACTTTGTGACATCCTCTTTTTTGCCTCTCTAGGGCTGTTCTGACGGCATTATCTCTCACACAATCTCCAGTATTAGTGTTAGCGAATTACAGTTCGTTGGTAACTCCTCGAGTAATAAAATCACTAATTTTGGTCATTGCTTTTGCAGGTGGTAGATCAACCAGGGGCCCCAAATCATCCAAAACATCCGTTTTATCATCATCCTTCTCTCAAATTGGTATTATTGTCGCTTTCATTGTCTTCAATGCAATCACTAGGAACGTTTTCCAAAGCGAGTGAGTTCCAATCAAGATCTTCATTCATTTCTGTCTTAATTACATACTTCCTTGTACGGTATTCACTGTCGTTGGTCCGTCATCTCCATCTATATCATCTTCCCTACCTCCACACTCTCCGTTGCGTCATCCTCTTCCTCGTCGTCATGGAATTTGGCATCAAACGCAAACCCCCTAGTCCCATACCATAGGGTTTGACAAATGATGCCACGCAAAATCCATGGGTAAACTTCTGGCATGTTTATCTTCAATTGCTTCTGCAATCTATACCATTCCAATTTACAAGCACTTGCTTTCCTGGGTTCCACTTCTTTATAACCTCCCCCTTTTGTCCGTGCAGTTATACTATCTGTGTGACTTATGATAGACTTCAACAGGATGTCCCGTTCTTCAATGAGTCGTGGTTTTCTCTAGACCACGAAATAGATACTCCAATTGTATTGTCGGCTGTTCGGAGAAAACCTCAATTTGCGTGCGATAGTGACCAAAATGATATGAACTTGGGGCAGCTTGGGGCTACAGTGAAAATTGATTTGACAAGACATGTTAGAGGTGTGTTCATGTATTGACCAGGGCCTTAGTAAACGCCCAGCACCGACTATTGTACTTTATGAAGCAATCTTTTACCTTTTAGATGTGCATCAAATGCATACCATGCTGAGAAAGGATTCTACGTAATTCATAAGCAAGTATGCAGCCTAATGAAATCTTTCTTATTATATCTGGTTTGGTGGGTTTGCATGAGAAAGAGCATACACATATCTAGTTTCTTTGCGTACAATCAAGCATCATAAAATCACTCATAGACCCCCCGGTCATCATTCAGATTGTACTACGAAATTAATCGAACCCACCTGACAGAATTCGCCGAAAGTCATTTCATAACTAGACTCTAGACACATAAACTCGGCAACAAAAAGCAAAACGACAAAGAAGAAGATTGTATCAAAGTCGTCATCGAGAGTAATCTGCCCATCCCGCTTCGGAGCTTTCAATAACGTATGATGATACATTCTCAATGTCTTCATCACGCAGACGCCCTCCAAATGCAGGCATAGCATTCTTTCCGTTCGTCACCTGCCGAGCGACAGACTCCTCGCTCATTCCTCCATTGAGATACTGTTCCAATGCATCCTTTTCGAGAGTCTTATTAGGCATGATAACATTCTGACCCCCAGCATGACATACAGCGCAGTTGGCTCTAAATATCTGCTCGCCTAGAAAACAAAACAGATTATGAACATGATTTAGAATTTATTTAGAGATACAGCTCAGGCTAAGAGCAGAAAGTGATGAAGGGCTGCATGCAAAATAGATGTTGATACTTACCCGCACCAACATCACCCGCCAATGCTGCCGGTACTGCAAGTCCAAACAAGGCACCAGCGAACACGGCGCTCCTCGCAGCAGCTAACGTCTTCTCTGCGGCACGCTTGTTGTTCGATGGCTTGAATGAGAACGAGGCAGAAGTTGCCGCGAGGGACAGGCAGAGGAGTATGTTGCTGGATTTCATCAGGCACGTATGATGTTCACGTTGGGTAGTAGGTGTATCCCATGTATGTGTGTAATGATGTTTTACATAATGGTGTGTATTGTGTATGGGCTTAGTGTATGGGTGGCAGTGGCAGCGGCAGCGTAGCGCTCGAGTGAGAAGGGCCATGGCGATGCCTCTGCTCTCTGCATGCTGCCACATCATGGCACATGGCCACATGAAGAAGAAGTACATACCGGTACACAATACATAGCGCGTGCCCACCCGCGGCTAGACACGCTCGCCACAGAAGGACATCTATCTTTTCTGTACCACAAAGGCTTGCACGCGCAGATTCGAACACACGACACACGACGCGTGCAGGGGACACTTCAAGGACATCTATCCTGCTGCACGACACGGTACGACATGTCCCAAGCATAACCCTAATAATCAACCTAGATCGTCTTGGATTGTGTTGTCGATTTTTCTTCTTTGGGTCTTTTTTGTGATAATATCGTACCAGAAACTCTACTCCCATAAACCCACACCCACACTTTAAACCAAAAGTACAAACAATGGCTCGAATGGAGCATACCCCTCAGATGAGCATTTGCATTATCTTGCTGGCTCACTTTCTCCATGTTACCGCGTTCAGCAGTCTCCCAACATCTCGTCGCTCGGTCCTTCAAGATCAGCTGCTTCCGATGGTAGGTTTGATGGGTGCTACTACTACATGTACTCCTTTTCAACTGGCTGTTGCCGCGGAAACAACTCCACCGTTAACGGGAACAACTGGCGACGCTGTCATTCCTAACGGCGTGATTTGGAGGACAATTAGTGGGCAAGTCCTGCCAGCGACGCCATCATCTCTTGCGAAAATTATGCAAACCGAGGTACTCGGGCCCATATCTGAAGTGTCTTCTGGGATAGTATGCATCAGTGAACGACATGATGACTTTGAGCACCACAAGGTTCAGCTGAAGATATTGATGACAATGAAGAAAGTTCTTACCGAGCGATCGCAAGATGTGAGTAAAAAGTTGAGCATTGGTATGGAGATGTTTCAGCGGCAGCACCAGAGATATCTCGACCAGTTCATTGCAAACACCGAATATAGCATCGGAGATTTGAAAAGAGATACCAATTGGGATGTAACATGGGGGTATGATATCCTACATTATTTGCCTATCCTTTTCTTTGCCAAGAAGTTCAGTATACGTATTTTGGGACTCCATCCATCAGATGAACTGGTCGAACAAGTCGAACGGCATGGGCTATGCAACATGGCATCAGTCATTGACGAAGTTTGCACTAACGATCGCGAGCACGCCGAAGATTTCAGGAGACTTACAATGCAGCGATTGTCCTTAGCCGATTTCGGATGTCAAGAGGCAATGGATGCTTCCATCAGGAGGCTGTACGACGTTCAGTGCTTTCGTGAAGATTACATGGCTGAGACTGCTGCCACCCAAATGGCTCGTCAACCAGACGGGTGGGTTGCACTTCTTGCTGGAGAGCAACACATACTCAAACGGAATGGGATTCCATTCAGAGCATTGCGGAGATTTAGTATGAAGAGCTTATCGACAGGGCTGTCGCCTAGCAGTAGCAGAGGCGTCTTCACTATCGTGCCGAAAACTATTACATTTCCGATTGCAGCAAAAGACGCACCCGGGATTGAGTCGGCTGACTACGTGTGGTATGTTCAAAGAGACCCATCAACTGAATTCAGAGAAGACGAGGTCAACAATGCCCCCATAAGGAGTGTATAGACCAGTAGGTTTTGTATTACTGTCAAAATAAATGTAATATCAGGTAATTTACCAAAACTATTCTACACATACTTGTACACTCTTATTATCTCCTTGACATGAATTATAATCTAAAAAAAGTTGTATTTGTTATGCATTCAAATTAAGTGTGTTATTAGGATTAATCCCTATTCCACAATCAGCAGGTGGTATCAGGCTAGAAATGTCCTACTCCGCCTACAAAGCGCTCAGTCATAACTATGACGCTCATCTCGCGAAACCCAATCGCTTCTCCCCTTAAAGTGGCTTCGTCGATTCAGCCAGATTCAGATCAGTAAGTATGTTTAATAACACCTCGTTGTATCATGAGGAGTTACACCCTGTCTCGTTACTTCTTCGAAACTACCAGTTCCAACCACATTCGCCAAGTCTCATCTCGGGATCGAAAGGGCCAGCCACGACTCTAGTCGTCAAATATTCAACATTTTTTGTTTCGTTAAAATGTCTGGTGTCATTCCTTCTATCTATATCAAATACCAGAGCTCAGCATATATACACATCAACAAAATGAATGCTAAGTGAAAAAAATCTCTTGTTTCTCCATTGATATCTTCATCTTTGTTGTACTCGTATAACAGGACTGATTTCATCTACCAATACTGTGTGTTATTCTTGACATCCACTGGTTCTCGCTCTTGATAACTGCAGTATGCCTTGCGCATAAAATTATATTTATTCGTTGGCTATATAAAATATGTAATATCTTCTCAATTTTCTTCCATTTCTGCTTGGAGAACCCAGGTAGACTGTCTCGATTGGTGTCCCTGTGATGAAAAACATGCTCCTTCCTATCCCAATCGCGATCACAACCCTTGTGATTTTTGTATACACCCTTTTTGTTGTATCGGTAACAATCATCTTGAGGTTCCACTTATTGATAGCACGATACTTGAGAATTACAGCAGCTGGGTTGCTTCCACAAGCGAAAGGTCCAATCCCGCCATCGTTTCCATGTTCGAGATATTTTCGCCATCAGGTTTTGGTAGAAGACGTACTTTCCAGTGAGTACTAGAAGGATACGAGGGTGCTCCACACTCGCTTTCTTAAGTTATGAAGCGCTGAACCAACTTCGAGTTTGGACTTGATGTCACGTGCGAATTTTCCACGTCCCTTATTATATTCTGCTTTCTTGATAACAAGGCAATGCTTAGATTGAAATCTAAATAGAAGTTCATCATCTTTACCCATCACACGATGTTTCTTCCATTTTATTGCAAGAAAAACTACAGTGCCACCACACATAATCGTATCTTGGCCAACATTTTACATTCTTTAGTAATACTTGCCATAAAATAGGCCCACTTAAATTACGTTCACTGAAGGCTGTGAAAAGGAGGTTGATTGAAGATGATGTTCATGTGATGGTTTGATCTGATACTCTAGGAAGCTATAAACCGGCTTGACAACGTGAAGTCATTATGGCTTTTCTACTAATCTTGAAATGTTTACAGTGAAATTGACATGAGAAGATACTACTTACGTGTTCACTAATAATTTAGTTCGCTCTCAAACTCTCTTGCTGCAGCTCATTTTCATGGCTATCACCGACACTACTCTTTTGTCAAAAATAGAAACAATCCAGAGGTCGTGTCTTCCTTGTAGCACCTTGATTGTCGTACCAACAGGCAAGAGAAACTGGATAACCTGGCTACTTTTTGTTGAAAATGCAAACAATCCAGTTGTCGTTGTCTTACTACCTTGATCGTGTTTCATGTCATCGGGCTAGACACCCTCCGCTGCAAAATTTACATACATAGCAACTAAAAACACATTCGAACATACAAATAGCCCAGCTAGACACAGCTAGACGCACTCAACATCAACATCAAATTATCGGCTACTAGAAAATACTTTCACTTGGTGTAGCATAGTTTTCAAAAATCCCTGAAATGAGGAAATGAGCGCTCTTTCATCGTTGGACTATGCTTCCAGAAACCGACAGAGCTCTTGATTCTTCGCCCAAAAGGTCTGGTCCAGGGTTTGTTTTGTCTGAAATGAAACATCATCTGTGGTGCACTTTCATTTAGAATTGCTTTGTAGCAATGTCCTAGCTGGAAAAGTTTTCCCCGTAAAGTCTTTTATGTGCCATTCCCTCAGTTCCTCATTGGGACACAAGTTGCAAGCTTCTTTGTTGGCTCAAACGGGTTTCATAGCTTTTTGGACTTAGGGCGCGACAACTTGATTCGTGAGATTGCAGGCGCCCTCTCTCAGAAGTTGGGGGTGGGTGGGTTATATTTCAGAAACCCATACTACTATACTTGGAAACGCTAATAAAAAAATGGAAACGGACACGAATACTGCCTTAGTTGATCCCCACAGTATTTCGCATAGTGTCCTATGCCCTAATATGACTATGCAAGGATACACATGCATGCATAATATAGCTACATTGTTGCCAAAGTTCATGTAATGATGTTGTAGCAGGTCTCTGAATAAGAAAATTGTATTGGGTCACCAAATTATGGCCAATATCTTTCATATGTGTAGGAATTCATACAATTATGCTTTATTGGATACATAACGGGTCTATGTATCATGACACACCCAATATGTAAGACTCCCAACTGTCTGCTAAGCAAGAATCTCGAGAGAGCGCTTCTGGAGAAAAGAAGAAGGGAGGACAGATGCCCATGGATTTAGAAGATCTTTAGTTCTTTAGTGTAAAGAACCTCAGTACTTCATAAGAATCCCCGGCCCAGAATGTAATTCGTAGTTTGGCCATCTCCCCACATATCCATCCCCCACACCAAAGCATTCTCCCATTTTCAGCACTTTCACCTCACTGTTTGTTGCTTGGCCCCCAGCAATAGCTGCTACAAAACCAAGGTATCTGTCTGATAATGTTTCTCGAGGGCTTTCAGAATCACTATCGTTCGCAAGGATCCGACTGACTGTTTAGGCGCTGTATCAATACCCCCTCACCAGTCCAATTTTCGCCGAATTTATACAGCTATACATCACCATTTGTTGCTTGGCCTCCATCAATAGCTGTGACAAAACCAAGAAGGCACTACCTATCTCATATTAGTATTTTTCAAGGGCTTTCAGCATCACTATCATTTACAAGGATCCAATTGACGGTTCAGGAGCTGTATCAATTTCCCCTTGCTGGTCCAATATCCCCCAGAATCTCTCTCAGAAAGGTTCATTGTGGAGGAGTTTAAGGGATCCAATTTGTTGTCTTGGCTGTCTGATTTTCAAGAGGGGGGAGTTTCCATAATATTCCAAGAGCATCATGACATCCAAAAAGTACGTCAGGAGATGGGCCAAGAAAGAGGGACATTGATAGACTTGACCAGTTTGCCAAGGATGGGGAATAAGTGTGTGGAAATAAGATCCCTATAGAAGTTTACCGTTCATTACATGCTATCAGATGTCATGATCCAGTCGAGTCAGAATGATAAGACGCCAGAACGGGACAGTAAAACAACTGCTGCCTTGCTGTCGCAAATATCTAAAGCTTAATGTCAAACTTCCAGGTGGGTGGAACTGATTATTCACTGAGGAATATGCAAAAAATGGCAAAGAAAAAGATACAGTCTGCAGATGCAATAGTTTTGGGGTAGAAGACGGATGCGGAAAGCTCCCCCAACCCAGGCGCTAGAAAGTATAGTAAAAGGAGCCATGGAGGGCGCTGATTGATTTGTTTAGTGATTAATTTTAATGATTATAGAAGTATATACATGTCAACCCTACACATCCCTTTGAATAGACAAGGTACCATTACTAAGAGAGCAAAGGAAAGAGGACTGGTCTCCATATTTAGTTTCTGGAAATCAGCAACATTTCTCAAAAGTGAGGGGGGGGTCGCCCACAATCTCACGAATCAAGTTGTCGCGCCCTGAAGACAGAGTGTTCCAGCGATATATGTCTTTATTTATAATCAGGAGTATAACAATCTTCACAATTTTGCTTCTATTCTACCATCTCTAAATGATAAAAGGCTATGTGTGATATCTAAACGATGGAAGAATGTGAGCCTCACATTCAATACCACACTTGCTACTTCTAGTATTCATCGTTCTTTCCTTGTTCTCTTTCGGTGGAAAAGCCCCTCTAGTTGGCATAAACTAACAGCAATATATCCATCAAGTAATGGATCTTTCAATACCAATGACGGGCCACCACCAACACTTCCTTTTTTATCACCTCCCTCTTTCACTGTGTCAATTGCATCCCTTTTCATCTCAACATCTTGACATTCTA
>JAZGVS010000654.1:0-13089 GCA_037356235.1 Bacterosira constricta
AGCACTTCCAAACTGCCATGATTGAGCGCGCTGACTTGGGCCTGTAAATCATCCTATTGGTGATACAATACAATGCAATACGTACAATACATGTAAAGAATAATATGAGAAGACTTTTTCTGTAGCTATTTCATCACTTTCGCTTCTTTCTCCATTGTTCTACAACTCCAATGCATCAGTTGAAGTACAATATCTACCATACAAGTTTTACATGAACACTGCGGTGGAGATACTTGCTCCATTCCCTCTCAAGCATGATAAGTTGACCTGATTTCTTGACCTCGCTATTTAACAGTACTTGGACAATGGAAGTTGACCCGAGAAAGCAAGTGATGCGCAGCTCGCTCGACGTTGTTGATTTGCTATCATTGTGTTACCCTGCAACTATTCAGATGGAAAATATAATTATCATATAAATGAAATTGTGTTGCGTACGCTTGTTAATCTGGCATTAATCCTAAGTTATTTGTTGGTCGCATGGCAAACAATCTTCATGCTGTTATCATTCCCGTCGCAAAAGCTATTTGGCGAAGCTGTTCTGCCATATGGCTCCGCTCTTTTTTCAGTTATCAAGCAATCAAGGTTGTCCCAAATAGACGATTTCCAGTATCACTTCCGCCTTTTCCTGTGTATTTGTTCTTTGATACACGAAGAGTTACAAATCGTACCCTAATAAACTGACTTGGAAGCTGCACTGCTGCCTCTTGCTGAATCACCCCAGACAGAACGTATAATGCAAACTGTAGCTCCGAATTGACCTCACGAGCCATTCGGCAGATGTTTGTGATTGCCCTTTTAATGCTGCTGCCCGTGTTGATAACGGAATCAGTAATTACAACATTCACCGGTTTTGTTGGGCTAAAATGTTCAAATGCTTTAGCCAAAAGATTGTTCTTCTTATCAAAGTCGTCTTCTCCCTCATAGAGGTGAATAAAAAGTGACGATGGAAATCTTGAATAAACACCACGTGCCATTGGCTCTCCACCTCTCATGAGTGGCAGGATTACAACGTTGCATGTTGAACTTCCAAGTCCTGTGAATGTACCACCCTGGACATGGGAAAATTCGACAGTCTCCACAAGCCCCATCGTTTGCCCAAACGCATTAATCAACTTGTCAGCCAATAACTCCCCCATTTCCTCGTGAGCTTTCTGTAAACCTGGACCTCTAAGGTTGGCATCTCGCATTTTTGTTGCAAGAATCTGAGCCGTGATACTTGCAGAACAATCAATTGTTGCATTGGATGCACTTGTATTGAGGTCCTCCAGGAGTGACTCGAGAGATTGGACAGGCATGCCGTTATGCCATTTCACAGCATTGTCCAAGTCTATGAGCTGATTTAGCCTGAAATTGCCAGTCACACTTTCGGCTATGAAATCTTTCATAGATCGATTGCTCTTGTCATCTACCACAACATATGCATGATCGCACTCGCGGAGCATGGGCACATCTAGAGCTGCGGCAGTATTCATATATCGTTTTATTGTGAGGGCTGGTAAGAGGGGTGCATGAATGGAAAATGAAAGCTGGAAACAAGTTACAACTGTGTATTGTCTTACCCGAATCACCAAAGCCAATAATACGGCACCCTCCATGAAGCTTGCGAAGAGTTCTTACGACTTGAGCCTTGGCAGTATCGTCAACAATATAGGGATGCAATAAATTGTTGCCGGCAATAACACTCATTCGCCCGACTCCACTGGACTGCCCATGGCATTCAACGTGATACGACTGCATAGCCAACCATACTTCTCTGATGGAAGAAGACACAATGATAGGATGCACATTGGTTGGTAACTCATCAAGGAATGCATTCCAGGCCTTGTAGACTTGAACTTTCTCCCTTCCAATCTTCTCGCAGAGGGAGCTGTACTGACTTGATGTGAGAACGTTGCTGTAGAGCATTGCAACTTCCCAAAATGCTTGAAATGTGTAGTTATCATACCGCTTGAAAATCCCTTTCAATGGTTCAGACGCTTTCATCGTAGATACCTGATCAAAGAAAAGAGTCCCTGTATCTTGAGGGCACAATGTATGATCTCCATCAATAAGCAAGTATACATCTGCTTCTGGAATGTCTTCTCTTATGGATGAAACTAGCAACCGCTCAGATCTCACCCTTGCCCTACGAGAAGCAGGTACTACCATTTTTTCGACTATGAGTGATGTCAAATCAAGGTAGTCATTAGGTTCGCTGAGGCGAAAGACGTGGAAGGCAATGTCGTGCTGTGAGCATTTGGCTTCTAGAACGTTTTTTTCGTGCTCCACCCACACTTCAAGAACTTCATTGGACAAGTTATGACGTTTTCTCTCTTTGTCCTTTTGGACTTGATCGGACACCTCGCTGGCGGGTCTCTCAAGGTAGAATATCACGTCATACGCTGCCCCATCGGCCGGTGTGAAAACATCATTGAATTTGGTACACCCATCACTGTCTACTCCAGCCAAAGGGAACGAGCAATGCCCAGCAATGAGAGTTATGCCCGGTTTCTTCTTTGCACTTTCAATAGCGGCTTTGCGCACAGCTGCCTTGTCCGAAGGAGTCATGTGCTTTTCAAAGTACTCCATAGTCTGGTTTCTCTCGTCCATCACCTCCCTTATGAGTTGGCTACCATCAACGACACGCCACTCAATGCGTTCGGCGGCTATCTGTTTGAGGATGTACGATTTGCCAACCCCTTGAATGCCGTAGATTCCTACGATGATGCCATTGGATGTGGTTTCCGTCATTTTGCCTGTGTTTGAAGAATGATTTTTTTATTGAAAAGGCAGTTCCCACTTCACCAGAGACCTAGATAAATTGTGTGATCAGGTCACGATCAGGTGTTATTCTTGATTGCCTCAACTGATGTATGAAAATTTCACAGTATGAAAATTTCACAGTTTTGTTTACTCAACAGCTCTCTAACATCTACCATGAAACTTTCACAGCGAGTACATCTGTCATGAAAATTTCACATGAGTCATCCATCCCCTCCATCTTAGAATTAGAAGGCTTTTGTTTGTCCTCTCCAGGAGAATGGCCCATTGAACTTGAACATTCTACCCATCGAGGCTTCTCGCCATCATGGCATCGAGGTATCTGGGTTGACACACCGAAAAAATCGCTCCATCTCTTCTCCACAATGTCTCTGTCCCTTATAATTCCCCACGCCCATCACAGCAGCATGGCATGCTGAATAGGCTTTTTCTACCTTGACACATGATTTTGTCTTCGGATCATGTCCTACTGATGACGAGCTACCACCTCCATTGACATCATCTCTAATATTTGGATGCTTCACTTGACATCTTATGAAATCCAAAAGCAAGTTATTACCGGGCGTTCCAATGGCATCCATATCAATTTTCTTCTTTTTCTTTTTGGACAGCGGTTTGTAATACTTGAGGCAGGCGGGTGAGATGATATTGGAGGGTGGTAGGTTGGTGGCATTGATTTTCGTCATGGTTGGTGATCGAGAAGCGCAGAAGCAGTGAAGGAAATAATACCCGAAAGGGATAGGTACAGGATTTGGATGGGATGTGGTGATGCAGATTTAGTATTTTAGAGAGCGGAGATAATAATAATACCATCGTCATCGAGGTCATCGTCAACCTCTCTTCTTTGTCGTATCTTTTGTGAGATTGCCACATCGGATATACTTAAATCTGGTATACTTTAGATATACTCTGTCTGCCCGTCGTACCAAAGCGGTATGGCGGGAACCAGATTGCGGCCTGTCGCCCAAATCGAGATGGATGTTGTGGAACTTGCTGCCGACAATATGACCTTTGTGGTCTCTTTGGGCCTAATTTTTTTATTGTCGTACCTTATTGGATACCTTTTTTCTGTCTGTCCGGCATCATCCGCTAAAAGCCACGCGACTTGGTCAGTCACGGCATACCACGATTGCAATCAGATCCATGGTGGTGCAGCGTTCGTGTTTATTGTACTAGTACTAGGCAATGGCGATGGTGCGGCCGGATTCGCAATGGATGATTCGGCTGGATTCGCAATGGATGATTGTCCATGGATGGTGCGACCGGATTCTCAATGGATGGTGCGACCGGATTCTCAATGGATGGTGTGGCCGGATTCGCAATGGATGATGCAGCCGGATTCGCAATGGATGGCGCGGTGGGATTCGCAATGGATGATGCACGCAATGGATGATGCGGCCGGATTGTCCATGGATGATGGGGCTTGATTCGCAGTGGATGGGGCGGCAGGATTTGCAATGGATGATGCGGCCGGATTCGCAATGGATGGGGCGGATTCGCAACGGATGGGGCGGATTCGCAATGGATGATGCACGCAATGAATGATGCAGCCGGATTCACAATGGATGATGCCGCTGCAGCCTTGTGTATTGCTACACGATCTGAGCTACAATCCGCGGCCGCTGATGTCACCAGTTGGCTTGCTGCTGTTGGTGGGATCGATATTGTGGCATGAGCTTCGGATGAGGGTGAGTTTTGGTTTTTGGCGGAGATGTAATTGAGGCATCGGCTGCATTGAATCTGGCGTCGGCGATGAGGGTTGCAGTGAATCTGGGGAGGCATAGGTGATGGAGGCATCTTCGCCACGAGGGTTGATGAGGTTTGCAGTGAATCTGGCGATGAGGGTTGCAGTGGATCTGGGCAGGCATAGGTGATGGAGGCATCCTGGCGACGAGGGTTGATGAGGTTTGCAGTGAATTTGGGGAGGCCTGGCAATGAGGGTTGCAGTGAATCTGGGGAGGCATTGGTGATGGAGGCCGCGGGTTGCAGTGAATCTGAATCTGGGGAGGCATAGGCATCCTGGCGATGAGGGTTGCAGTGAATCTTGGAGGCATTTGCACTGATGGGGGCATCTTTGCGAGTGTTGCAGTGAATCTGGGTAGGCATCGGTGATGGATGCATCCTGGCGACGAGGGTTGCAGTGAATCTGAGAGGCATCTGCACTGATGGGGGAATCTTGGCGATGGGTGTTGCAGTGAATTTGGGGAGGCAGAGGATGCGGGTTGCAGTGAATCTTGGGAGGCATAGGCATCCTGGAGATGAGGGTAGTGAATCTGGGGAGGCCTGACGATGAGGGTTGCAGTGAATCTGGGAGGCATCTGCACTGATGGGTTGCAGTGAATCTGGGAGGCATCTGCACTGATGGGGGCATCTTGGCGATGAGGGTTGCAGTGAATTTGGGGAGGCATGGTGATGGAGGGTTGCAGTGAATCTGGTTGCAGGGCATCGGCGTATCTGGCTGCATCATGGTAGCCAGCCCACTGCTATTGGTGGGGTGGGATTGGATTTTGCAACTTATGGGTGCTGTACAAAAGTGGATTCAAAGGGAATCAACCACAGATGGTGAGTGATTTGTTCTAAAGTGCCATTTTACTATCCTTATTTTATAAATCTACCCATCTCACATCCTTTCATTTTCCCTGCATCCTCCCCATCTCAACTCTTGTGAATTTAATATCACCCACATCCTCCCCCGCTAATTCCGTGGGACTGGCGGTCTTCTTTGGGAGTAGTCCTCTTTGTAGTAGTGGACTGCTTTGTGGATGTTGGTCCTGGTATCTTTGGCAAGCGATTGTCAGGCTTATTTTTTTTCTTCCTCGCCTCGCCAGACTGTGCCTCCCTCTGGACAATGTCATGTTCTTTTGGTGTGGTCCTCTTTGTAGTAGTGGACTGCTTTGTGGGTGTTGCTGTCTCGTTATGGACAATGTCATGTTTTTTTGGAGTGGTTCTCTTCATAGGTATGGACCGCTTCAGGGGTGTTGTTTTGGTTTTGTTGTTCAGTGAGGAATTGTCAGGCTCATGATTTTTCTTCCTAACCTCACGCTCACCCAGTCTCCTACTTCCACGGCCCAGAACAGAGTACTTTCTCTTGGTTATGGTGGGACTCATATAGGTTTTTGTGGAGACATCTCCTTACTCAATTTAATGACTATTCAGTCCAGACCCCTGTCGTTGTTTGCTCATTCAAAGAGCTGTGTTCCGTGACAGTATCAGTAAAATTTAAATAGTAGTATTACTTTTGCGCTGCTATCTACCTACACATTGTTTTATGATAGTACTTTTGAATGTAATTGATTTTTAGGGCTTCTCATTTTTTTGACACTTTTTTGAGTTCAATATTAGTGTCAGGCTCGTGGTTTTTTTTGCTAGCCTCATCCACTCTCCTCTTTCCACCAGAGTACTATCTCTTGGTTTATCTTGATATCCTCTTTGGAATAGTAACTTCATCTGAGCGCGGCGTCATGTCAATTTAGAAAGGAGTACAAAACAAGAGCTCTGTAATGTAAGGCAAATAATGACACCTTTCGAGTGTACCTACAGTATGATACCTTCAAACCTGTAGAGGATGTGTGGCATCATGTTCTTGATGGGATGTTGTCTGATATGAGTGGCAGAGAGGTTCTGAAGAAACGGGCAGGATCAAATAGACACGTGTAGAAAAAGTATATCTAAAGCCTATCCAATCTACAGTGGCTTTGCCTGCTGAATCTCCTGTCACTTGGACAGATTCTAAAGGCCGGAAGAGACCTTGAGAAACAGATGTCGGCAGCAAGTTGTACGACGTATTCTTGATTTGGTCGAAACACGCCACAGCATGCGGGCACAAAAGACGGGTGGAGAATCGGATAGGAATAAGATACGGGTGGAGAAGCGGGTATATCTAAAGTATACCAGATTTAAGTATATCCAATGTGGCAACCTCATGACAATGCGAAAGATTATCGACCCAATGATGACGTCACGGTAACCGTGCGTAGTATTTTCCGCTTTCGCTTTCACCTGCCAACAAACTCACAACCTCAAGTAGCGTGTCAAACATAGCGCTACCTACGATACCTACAGCCTCCTACAGCATTGCCGATTGCCGCGCCGGCGGCATTCGCCTCGACCCTCGACAGTGTGTTCTTTTTCCTTCTTTTTCGGCCGCGTCAGCAGCGTCATGCTACCAATGTATCATTTTCATTCTTCTTTTCTTCTTTTCTTTTCCGAGAGCAAGTGTTCTCATTATTTCAAAGCCAAAGCGCTGGGCGGAAACAGACCTCGCCCGGCTTCATACGATCTCCATAATACATCGGCTTGATTGTTGACTGCTCGCTGTCCTCCTCCTCTATCTCCACGCAGGTGCATCAATCGCAACTCACTAGACACGACATAATACAAGCTTTGCTCCCACCACACGTGCTACTTAATTCACGCATCCTCTTCCTAAAATGGACGACAAATTCACTGTCAAGTTCTCCTACAAGGGGAAATCAATATCGGTCGAAAACATCTCACGTCAAACAACTGCCGCCGCTCTCCTTTACGAGGCACGATCTTCCTTCGCGGTAGACAATGATGTTATTTTACGGCTTATTTTCAAGGGCAAGACGATAGCCCAAGAAAGCATATCTGATGTTACCATGACGGGCAATAATGATGTGAATATTGGTAGGAACAATCATCCTGCATTCCAGGAGGGAATAAAAATACCCAAGATAGCCAAGGTGATTGTCATGGGCAGTGCAGCAACAAACATTCAAAAGCTAAACTCTCTGCGATCAGACCCATTAATGCGAGGATTTGAAGATGAAAAATCATCAAAAAGTACTACTAACTCTGCTCTATCAACGTATTGGGGACCATTGCACAACAATCAAAATAAACAATACAAATTCTGTCGCTTCCAAGAATGCACCGATGCAAGCTTTGGTTCACGTCCAGGAGCATCCACACCTCATGCATTTGAGGCACGACGATTACTAGAACAACTAGCCACTGATCCTGGAGTTGTCTCCATCTTGAAATCGCGAGAGTTGATAGTGGGAACACTGGGTGAAATGGATCCAATTGATGATCGACTCATGCAGAAGAAACAGCAGGAGGGGGGGTGTTTGTTGGGTTACAATACGAATCATGGTATGCGAATTGATGTCAAGTTGAGGACGGAGGATTTGAGTGATTTTCGTCCGTATAGTGAATTGGCAGCGACGGTGATTCATGAATTGTCGCATAATTGGGTTGGAGATCACAATGTATTGTTTTGGACGAATTATGGAAATATGAGAGTTGAGTACCTGTGGAAGCATGCATGTCTGATGCAAGGTGGGGTATTTGTGGGTGGCAAGAGGACTGCCACTCTAGCAGGGATTGCGGAGATGATATCGCCGAACAGTAATGGAAATATCATACATGGCTCGAACAATAATGCCTAGGCAAACAAAGCTCAAACTATGGAAAATATCNTCCATGCAGGAGGACACAGACTTGGCTCGGAAAAAAACAGTCAGAGTGATGCTACTCCTGTTACAACTTCAGCTAGGGAACGGGCACTTGCAGCAGCAGAGAAACGGGCCAGAGAGGCGAGGGATAAGTCGGGCTAGGCTAGGATTGACGTTGAATATTGAGTGATATTTCAATGGTTTCTGCTGCTTGTTGTTTCGAGATTGCAGAGAAGTAATACTATTAATGTTGCGAGATTTTGTGCTATGTGATGGTGACGATGAAACAAAATAGCTTAGGCTGGATGATAGCGCAATTGTATAGGATGAATAAATTGTGTTCTTCTGCCCCTCTTGTCATTTATGTTGCATAGAGCAAACAGAAAAGGGACAGCTAAGGATCTTGAGTGTGTTGGTCTATGAATTGCAAGTCAGTGGCCACGTAATAATATATGCTATCACCAGTTACATTTTATTCAGACAGCCAAGACAAATAAAAAATCATCAATTCAGCCTTTCCATTTCGAAGCCCATTTCAGTTATGGAACCACATCCTATTCTGCTAAATTGAACCCACATACTTGCGAGGGCTGCATGTGAGCATTACAAGTTTTGCTTTGTGCAACGTTTCACAACAAAAATGACCAGTGCATCTAGTTCTAGCTGCTGCTGCGAAATCAAGTTTCCACATGTATGTTTTAGATAGCAATTGGACTGATGATTGGATATCATCACTCTCCTCAAAAACAAATATTTGAACGACTATCTTCATCTGCAGTGGTAACCTCAAACCTAAACATCATCCTCAAAAAATATTCAGACGAAATTGTGGCTCATTTTTGTGCACTGGGATGACCCATCTCTGTCGTATTATATGTCCCCCATACCTTTCTCTACTTCTAACCCTCTCTCTTTTTCTGCTCCTGCGATTTCTTCGCTGCCAAAGCCGCAATTCTATCCTTCATATCGTCCGGAAAACCAGGTTTAAAGGAATCTTCGGAGGCATCAAATGGATCGTTGTTGTATTTAGAACCGCACGGATCACCTCCGATATAGCTAACACCATAGACCGCTGTCGTAGATTCTTCGTCTGTATTGTCTTGAATGAGTTCCTCTGGTGGCCCTTCATCATCGGCAGCAAGGAAGATGGTCGTCAGGGGGTGTGATTTGTGACAAGTTCGAGCATGATGTTGGTGTTGGTGATATGAATTGTACGATAGTGGCGACCACGCTCTCAGGTTAGCGATGCGTAGCGCAAATGCACAGAATGCTAACTGATTTGATAGCATTGTATTCTCTTCGGCATAGACCAACGGTGGCCGAGGTGCTGGTTGTTGTTCGTCGGCGCTGTTGCTATTATTATTTGTTATTGTTGAGAAGCAGGTTGAAGCGGATATCGGATATCGGATGGATTGGAATTGGCTGATACATAGGTAGGTACCATAGTTAGATAATAGATACCCATCATGAGAAGGATTTTTTGTTGAGGTGACACCTACTGGGATTAGCGATGATTCACATGAATTATATAGATTCCTAAGTTCATGATTGCTCAAAATGACCGATGACGTACGTTTTGGCGGCGGCGAAATCATTTCATGTCTTGTTCTCAATATTTACATAACAGAGCGCAGCAAGGCGCAGCATCAGTTCATTCACAGTGGTCGATCTGCATCGACGATGGTGAAGTGAAGAATGGATATGGTAGGTATCGTAGAAAGACAGAGGCAGATAGAAATCCAGCCGCGGATCTTCTGAAGGAACAGCCAGACACAACGCAACAAAGGCACCGACAACTCTAGCGCTAGCGTCGGACACAGTAGCACATACAATATAACTGCCATGAAGTTTGGCCGCCTCCTACTGCCGGTGGCAGCAACAACCATTCTCGCCAAATCAGCATTCTCCTTCTCCTACCAAGCTCCAAGTAGTCTCCCAAACCTATCACCCACCATCGACCGAGACGTGTACACCATGGCCGATTGGGCGTCAAACTGCGGCGTCCAACAGGCCGAGGGCGTCCACCTCACGAGTTACGACGGCAATGACTACTTCGCCGGAACGCAGGCCGATATTCCAGCGGGCAGCTGTGTCATGTACGTGCCTAGCGACTTGGTGATTACGTCCTCGAAAGTGGCGCAGGAATTTGGCGACTCGCTATCTCAATGCGAGAACAAACTAGTCGCGGCCGGCCTGCAGGATAAAGTACCCCTCTTTCGCATATTCTTCAAGATCATCGGAGAGTATGAAAAGGCAGATCAAAGTCCGTGGTTTCCGTGGCTGAATTCATTGCCACGCACGTACAATAATGGGGCATCCATGACGTATGACTGCTTCGATTGTTTGCCGCCGTACGCAGCGTATTGCGCATTCGCTGATCGGACGAACCTTGTGAATTTCAAAAAGGCTGTTCGACCCCTTGGAGGTCCGTCGTCGGCACCCTTCGATCCAAATATTTTGGATGATGCTTGTGTGTTGAAGTGGGCTTACAATGTTGCCGTTACACGATCCATAGAGGTGAACGGTGAGAGGTTTCTCGCTCCCATGATCGATATGTTTAATCACGGTGCTGAACCGGAGGTGGAGGTCAGCTACGATGGAAATACCGGGGATTGTTACGCATATTCCTCGGGGGATATTCCGGCGGGAAGTCCGCTGAGAATAAGCTACGTAGCGGATCCCACGGACACGACACCTCTTTTTGCCACTTACGGTTTCCTGGACGACAGCTCTCCTGGAACCTTTTGCAAGCTAATGCACATGTTGAAGGAAATAGAAGAATTAGGATATGGGTTCTCCAACTTATTATTTTACAAGAATGGTGAGATTTCTCCCGAAGTTTACGATGTGGTTCTGTACCACGTCCTAAAGAAAAGTGATCCAAACCTAGCCCAAGGATTCTGCCAGGCTGTGGTTAGTGGTGATATGGCCACCAAAGGTGAATACCAAGCACAATATTGGCAATATTTAATTGAGGAATTGCGAAGTCACGTGGACGGATTGTTGGTGGATTTGGATAAATGGTCGGCGAAGGCGAATTCGTATGATTTGAATACGCATCCTCGTGTACCCATGATTTTGCAGCATAATGCGTTTGTAAAGGACACATTTTTAGCGGTCAAGGCAAATCTTGATGATATGTAAAATAGGATAAGATTTAGTAATCACTGAGGGCCAATGTTTAACAATTCAATTGAAGGATTACTCTTATCTTACTTGATTGTACAGCCAATCGTATATAGATACTCAATGGGAACTAGACCGAGCTAGACCTTGGCTTTCTTACTGTTTGAAAAGCATGCATGGTGGCTAGGCTGGGGCAACAGCAGCATATTCGCATTATTATCGTCTTGACTCTGTCTTGACACTGCCAGTGCCTTGGCACTAGAAGTTCACAGGCGTTCGTTCACAGTATGTCAATCGCTGAATACGCGAAAGGCCCGCGACTTGATCCTAATTTAAATGGGGTTAGCGATAAAAACTGATAACCAGAAAGGTAATCAGTCGGCAAGTTGAGGGGGAGTACCTTGATTTATTGGAGAATGTTGATTTTGAGCCTTTTTGCTTGAACAGAATAGTAGGAACATGAGATTGACGTGCTCCTTTTACATTTTTGTTGGCATTGTGTCTCGACAGCTCTCAACTCATGTTTCAAAACATGGTATGACTACAATCTTTGCCTTTATATTTGGTCCGGAGTGGGGCTAGCTGTCACTCTTATTTGTCCAGGTACTGCCAGCACTGCACTCTACTGTACCTTAATATAGCTCTATCTTATCTTGGCAATGAGAAATGGAGCAATGGAATAGTAGCAGCAAATACTAGAATAACGATAATACTATTAGGGGCTTTTCAAAATCACTCATTGCATCCCTAGAATGCAATCCCATCCAGCGAAACATATATCTACAAATAGCATCAGAAAATATCATAAGATGATGCATTACACTATGGAGCTGTATAGTAGAGGCTTTGGTTTTGCAGCAAACTGAAAACGAAGAAGGAATCTCCATTGAATCTACTATCCAGCCAACGAGCGTCTGGAGGTCTATTGAAATTGAAAATGGATGTCAAACAGCATAAGATACCGAAGCTATACCAAAGCAAATATTATGGTAGAGCAAGTAGTACTATTTGTGCCTCATTTTACTTTGCAGTAAATCCAAAGGGTAGCCTTTTGCCTGGTATTACCAATAAAGAAATGATCTCCATCAAATTCTCTGTCCAGCGGGCGTCTGAAAGTCTATTGGATTCATCACATCGGTATGCTTTTGGAGATAGCGAGAACTCACGGAGGGTGAGGTGTCAATCATCGAAGCTCGATCTCTATCTAGGTAGATACAATACAATAGCTAGATTAATCCAGCTGTCAAATGAACACAAAAAAACATCACCGTCATCATAAAACAGATAACATAGAACAGAACAACAGCATCATCGCAATAATTTTGCACTAGAAGGGCAACACTACCACCATCATTGCCAATCAACAAAACCTAATATGGTCCTCCTAATACCATCAACCGACCAACGTCAAACCTCTCTCAACGGAGCAAAATCGAAAGAATAATGGCACTCAGCAGTATTCAGTATAGCGGATCAAGCTCCATTCTTCAAATCATATTACTGCTCCATGCATTTTAGCACGGGCTTTTCTCCTCTCACGCAGGATTTAAGTAATGAATGAATCTCATCTTCAATCAAGAATCGAATTTCGATTTTCGATTTCATTTTTTCGAAACGGGCGATTACGAAGCTTGAAGCCAGGACTCAGCGGCAAGTGGAGTCTAGTAGGAATTCATATTATATTTTTCATACGCTTAAGAATAGTATAAATTGATTTCTGAGAGGGGCGCAGGGCGCCCCCGCCGTTGTACGCCCGCCGAAATGACCGTGATGGAAGGAATTT
>JAZGVS010000655.1:0-12977 GCA_037356235.1 Bacterosira constricta
TCAACGTAAATCTCCCTGGGTATTCACGCTGAAGTTAGAAGACTTTGCGTGAAGTCAGAAGACTTTAAAAAAAAAAATAACTTTGAAGTAACTAGACCTTTCTTACCGTAATCGGGGGGGGGATCAAATTAAATCAAAACTTATTTTTCGAATACGGGGGTAAAATAGCAGCCCCATGTACGCACACATACCTGAAATGAGCGAACAACGTTGGTGCAGTATCCCTACGAGATCGGAAATCGGCGACGAATACCCAGAAACCCGTCTGGGAAATGTGGAACCCGACAAATGAAAATAGTCCGCAAAGAACGGGAATGAATTCCGCCTTAGTTTTATGAACTGTTCATGAACGAAAATAGGTTGGTGCTGCTCTAAAAAGAGTATTGTATCATGGGATGCAATCAGAGCAAAGCAATTGAAGTCACATCCGCGACAGCTATTACAGCTGCTACCATATCTAACGATAAAAATGAAGCAATTATGTTTAACCCCAACAGATCTCCATCACCTTTCGCCACGAAGACCCTTGAGACCCCCCCCCCTGCAGCACTGTATCACCATCTCCTCGGTGGACTGAACCCTGCATTCTCCCTTGAAAGCACCGTGAAAGCTCTCACAGAATCATTCTGGGAAGACGCCCGACAACTCTGCTCATCATACACCTCACTCGCATCATATATCGACCCTGGCACGCACGGAACACCCCTTCATGTGGCATGCTCACTGGGTTCTGCACAGGTGAATACCAGCTCTGTGAGCAGAGGCGCTATTTTGTGCATTAAGACAATAATTGATGCATGCCCAGAGGCTGTAAGTCATCGTGATAAACATAACCACATACCCTTGGAAGGTGTCTTCTCTGGAATATGTGCGGTGGAAAGAGGATCACAAATAAAGTTTAATAGATCTATTTCTGCTTCGTTTTCCTTTCGAATCGAAACAACCCAGCTGTTACTTGACCATGCGCCGGATTCAGTGCTTCTAAGAGGTCAGACTCTTTACGAAATTGTTCAGTCTCTACCGAATGACATTGGAGCGCCTTTGGGGCCGACTGTCGAATTTATTGAACTCCTTGTTGAAAAAGGAGGAGCATCTGCACAAGCTGTTACATCCATTACGGGAGACACGAGATCTGCAATCACAATTGATGGTGATTCAATACCGCCTGAACCAGAAGATGATGATGTCCTCGCTTTGCTGTACCGTCGTTTTGTGAGACAGTTTGATCAAAGTGAGAGGTTTTTTGAGGGGGACAATTCACGGGATGAGGTGGTCCAGCACAGGCAAAACTTTAAAAATGCGGCTGTAAATACATTCAACATAATTGAGTTACTACTGAGACGGCCTAACATGGAAAATGAAACTGATCTATTGGTTCACAACGCAGTACGAGCTGGTTCATGCCCACCTGACTTATTGAGGTACATAGTTGAAACAAACTTGGAGGCAGTGGCAGAAGCAGACTCTAAAGGCAATCTTCCACTCCATTATGCTGCTGGATATGATGATGTGAATGCATTCTCTAATGCTGCATCTCTGAAGTGCTCAGTTGGCCCCAAGTTTAAAGCTCCAGAGTCCTACCCAAAATATGTGATTGATGAATTGCTTTATGCATATCCTGAAGGAGCTGGTGTGACCAATGCTGATGGGGTCCTACCGATTGTACTCGCCATTGAAAGTGGGAAAAAGTGGATTGGGGGTGGCATTCGTAGTTTACATGAGGCATATCCTCTTGGCATCGAACAAGCACACTTGGGTGAACAGCATCCTCTGATGAATGCCATGAGTTTCCAAACTCAGGAAGATGAATCAATTGACCAATCTGCAATTGCAGAGCTATTGGAATGCCACAACGACAGAGAAGGAACTATTGCCACAGGTGTAGATGGCGGTGGGGGGAGACGCCGCAAGAGAAGACAACGTAGGAAAATTAACAAGGATGAAAGCCACGACGCCATCATGTTTGTTCAAAGACCTGGTGCAGCAGTTCGGGATGTAATCACTACCATGTGGGCGAATGAAGAAGATGGTGGTGTTCAGATGCTAGGATGTTCAGCATTGGAACTCGCTGCGACAGCTGCAGGATCTTGTGAGAAATCAATTACATCTGTAGCCCTACTTGGTGTGACAACTGTTGTAAATGCCATGAAAAATCATCCCAATGAACCAGCGGTCCAAGAGAAGGCATGCTCTGCTCTCATGGCAATGGCCCTTGCAGATGGGGAGCAGGAAGTGTCATTTGCTGCATCGGGCGCCATTTCAACGGTGGTCAGTGCTATGCAAGCGCATGTTAGTGATGCAACTGTACAAATAGAAGCTTGTAAAGCATTGCAAGGTATTGCTGAGAATGGCGGTGCAGAGAGGGCGACAGTTGTTGCTAGTGTGAGTGGATTTACTGCTCTTGTCAACTCTATGGGGGCTCACCCACATGACAATGTTGTTCAACGCGAAGCATGTGCGGCTCTGGAAGTGTTGACCAGTTTTAATGATGCTTACCTCCCAGAACTACATGAACAAACGGAAGCACTACTTCAGTCAGCTGCCAAAAAGTACCCTGAAGACTGTTCAGAACCAGTTGTTGCAATCCTTTCACGACTGAAATGATGGTTGAGGCGGCATCCGTCCAATAAATTTAATGCCGCAAGTTAAGGGTGAAGAGAACTAGACATTTTTCATCCCCACAGGGCTTGGTGTGGTCGGACAGGTCGGACCATTGTTGTACTAGATTCACGCTAGGTCGTCGCCCGTTGGTGCAATAACGAACTATTTTTACCATAGATCAAGGTCTTCAATCAAGAGTAGAGTTTTGGCAATTGGTTATGATTTCATCCTGTGGCTCCGTGTTCGGTTGGTTCCCTAACGTAATTCGAGATCGAAACTCGACATAACTGCTAGCGTCACGCTGGAATTCGGAGGCTGCTCGCTCCAAATATTTTTTAGTCCGTTATAACCTTAGTCCTGTCGAATTGGGGCTGATCCATGATGAGACCATCCCTGTAGATAATACTGAATCCTACGAGTACATAAAACCGAATCAATGTGTCAACATATTTCCCATATTTTGTGCATCTCCCTCCCGGCAACGTCCTCTGGCACAACTGAGCATTCCCTCTTCTGCCCTACCAGACCCACTTGTCCATATCTTCTAACACAGACGTCAATGTCACTTTGTTGCCATAATAAAAAGTTGTGTAGGCAAATGTAGATGATATTATTGGTGGCTATTCCTGTACATTGGGCTGTTCCCTCACCGCTATCAACGGCGAACTTGCTGTGCCGCATCATTGTCGTCTCGGAAGGTTGTTTGACCAATTCGTCGACTGGTATCTGCGCTGGATTCACCAATTGCGTCGGCCAGAGAGTTGGATGAGTGGGGCGATGATTGGTCGAACGCACGGCAACGTAGGCATGGCGTAAATATTGCAGAAATGATTACTATTGATTAAATTATGCAATGTTATTATGATTCTATTTTGGTCAAGGTTCTCAATATGCTATCTCGCCTACAGCTGTCCAGTAAAGTATTGACTCCGGCCTTATGTAGAAAGTTTGAGAGTCTTTCGCGCCCAGTTGGTATGCCATTTTTTCTCAACGCTAACCGTAGTAGAGCCCGAAGAAAGGACGAAAAAAAGGATAAAAACTGATTTTTTGTACTAACAAAATGAAAGGCTTGTAGTGCCTCAATAGGCGACTACCACACATCATCCTTGAGCTATGGACACAAGCTAACTATATTGGTAATCACTTTTGTCAATACAGGTTGCTGGGGCGAATGCTTCATGCTGCAAGTTGCTTGGTTTGATGATCATCGCATGGCCGAAAATGATGAAATATTTTTATCCTTCCAAAAAGGACGAAAATCGCCCTGGTACAAAACGTTTTTTCTACGTGGGAATACGTAGCATCGGCCATCAAACCTAAACGTACCTAGGTAGATAAAATAGAATAGTATTTAGCCCGGGGCTAGTAGGAATTGTGATCGAATCGGCTGTCGGTTGGATCCACGTGGAGGCATATTTAATGAGCTACGAGCAAATTGAGTACCAGATCGTATTTTCGTCCTTTCTCGAAGGATAAAAAAGTTGGCCAAATTAGAGGCCTCGCCGAAAAACTTTTTATCCTTCCAGAAAGGACGAAAATCCTACTACGTATGAAGACATGTGCCGCATGCTGTGAAGAGCTACCAAAAGAGAGCTTCAGCAAAAAGCAATGGCAGTTGAAGCAACATCAAAGGAGATGCACAGAATGCATTGACGCTAATCGCACCGTGCGGCTAAAGCTAAAGGCGCCACCAACACCAAAGAATGGCGCTGAAGGAATCCAAAATCCACCGCCACCAGGCTGTGCTGCGAACAATGAAGGAGTATCATGCTGGATATGCTTGGAGGAAGGTCCGGGCGAATTGGGAGAGCCGCTAGTCCGGAATTGTTCGTGCCGTGGCGAGTCTGGCTTCGCTCACCTCCCGTGTATAATCAAATATGCAGAACAAAAGAGCAGGTCTATCAAAAAAGGCACTAATGATGATGTCATTAAACCGTGGATTAGATGCCCCAATTGCAAACAAAATTATGTGAATCAGGTCGCCCTTGACTTGGCCACCGCTTTAGTGACTTTTATAGAAATCAATTTTCCAAATCATGAACGCCTTCATTTCAGAGCATTAATTCAGAAGCTTGAAGCACTGATGACCTTGGACAAAATGGAAGAGGCTAGAAAATTTGCAAACGAAATATTATTTAAGGTCGGGCAATTCAAGGTGGTTCATTCTTCGCCGTCAGCAGCAATATTGCACAATGAAGCATTGGCACACCATCATCTTGGTAACATATTACGTTGCATGGAGGGAACAAGCACAAAAGAGACCGCAAGAAACGTCATGGAACGTTATGAGATAAGCCGAGATATATGGAAATCAATAGGATACAACCAAGGCGTTGCTGATGTAGAATCAAACATTATCAGATTGGGTGGCAGTGTCGATGCAAGGACAGGGGAGGAATTGAAAAAAAGCCAAGAAGCGTACAAGCAATCAGTGGAGCGAAACGGTGAAGAGTCTCCTTTCACCATACATAGTGGTTTGCGTGCGGCGACGCTCCTAGGCGAGGAACACCATGCAATCGAAGCTGAAAGATTGCTTTCAAAGATAGCTAGGGTAAGTAACCAATTCCATGGACCTGATCACAAGCTCACTCAACTGGTTGAATCGAATCTCCAATTTTGTAAGAAGAGGTATACGCTTTTACAGAACAAAAGGGGTAGGAATGAACATGGTGTATTACTCTTCCAAGCCCTGCGATATGAAGATGGCGGAGAAAAATGCATCGTTTATGGGCCACTGAAATGTGAAGGTTCGATCCCAGAGGACGGTCAAGAAGAAGAAACGTTCACTGTTGCAACAAAGGACATTATGCCTTTCAAGGGCACACCAGTTATTTGCTATGGTCTGATAAAAGCAAAACATCTTAATGGGAAGTTAGGGGATGTACGATCGTGGGACAAAGAACATGTTGGTCGATGTGAAGTCCATTTTGAGGAGAAAGGTATCAAGCGATGCTTAGTCAAGCAACAAAATGTTCGTATTGTTTTTGAATTGCCAGATGAGTAGTGAAACGATTATTATAAAAGTGTATGCATTAATGTAGACACTTCAACTACAAATTCTTACTTTGGTTCTGCTAGCTGTGTATGTAAAAATGAACAATCACATGGACCTGACATGAGTATACAATCATGAATATCAAGTGGCTGTAATAAATACACTCACTGTAAAGTTTGATGTGAAGAGATAAAATTAAACTCAAGCTATTCTTGTTGCCAACAACCAAACCCTATGCATTGATGGCTTTCGAGTCAACTTCGTCAGGATGATTATTCCACGAGATAATTTCCCCGACTGCAACCTATTACATATGATTATCCATGCATCATTGCAATGTTATAGGATTTCGCACGACGTTGCGAGTAAGATTCTATTTTAAGACGAACCCATCCTGAACCCATCCAAACATGCCATTAGTGACAACGTATTTGAAACGTCCCACTCTTTGTGATATTCCTAACCCCCTTGTACGGCTTGTAGTGTTCCCCCGTCACCGAAAGGCCACTCACATTCAATCCACTCACTGACGCCAACAGTATTTTCCAATTCACAAACATTGGCGGCTGTTCTTTCCCCGAGGCTGACGATGATGCCATTGTTTCCTCACCACCCTCTTCCAATACCATTGATCCATTCAATTGAGGTCGTGTCTTTTCATCCAACTTTCCGATCGTCCATTTGGCTATCTTCCCCGCCTCGTCATAAGTTACCTGACCAGTTGTCACATTCAAGTTGGCCGTTCTGACAAATTTAGGAAATGGAATGACAATTGTCACATCTTCAATCACCAATGGTCCCTTTCGAGAAGAGGAAAAGGTCAAGGAACTGATGGATCGAGCCGTGATGGATAACGAAATTCTACCACCTATATCTCCACCACCACTTTCTCCAACCTTCCCATAACTAACACGCGGGATCACCTGAATCGGCATGTTTCCCACAGCCAAATTCGAATGCAGTCCATTATCACCATTCTTTCGAACACGATATCTCATGAGCTCAAACGGTCCATCCGGGGGCACGAAACTCACAACCTTATCCTTCTCAAACCGGGCGTACCTCACACAGGGATGGAAGCTACAGTCATCAATTAATGTTGCATCATTAAATGTCAATAGTAAATCTGGCACTCCGCTTAGATTGGATTGTGCCTGTATGCTCCCGCTGACATCGGACGATAGTACGCTACCGTTGGCGGAGAGGATGGCATCGATTTCTTCGACGATATCAATGTATATTTCATTGTTAGGGTGTGTGACTCCAGCTTTGCGCCAGGGCATGTTGGAGACGGTGCCGGTGGGGAGGGCGTCGGAGAGAATGGAGGATGATCCACCGGATATTGCTTGTTGTATCTATATTGAATGTATTGCATGTGTTCATTATTTGTGTATTTTTCAAGTGCACAACATTCAGACAAAATGAGATTGATAAACAAGATCAAAGACATTCAAACCGAACAACTGAAAGCTGTGAAAATTCTACTCACCTTGGCCATGACAGTAGGAGGCCGAATCAAATCAGTCAAAGCATTCGGCTCGGTAGTTAACGGCCAGCCATGATCCACCATCTCTTCCAACAACTGATACGCCGTACTGAAATTATCCTTCACGGCACTCTCATCCGCAGGATCACCAAAATACAAAACGAAAGTATCAGCAATCTTATGCAAGAATTCAACCACCAACAACGGAGGAATCTCATGATGCCCCCCCCCAATGCACGAAGGACACGCGGCAAGGTACGTCAACCCATCACGCAGTACGCTAAATAAATATAACATTCCACTACTTCCGGCAGAATCCCCATCGTGGTTGACGTTGGGAACCTCCATGACGGGCGGTACTGAATCGTAGAGTGGGAAGGGATTGGATCCGACGGTGGAGACTCCGCCGTGGTGGTTGAGGCTTTCGGATGCGCGACTCCAGAAGATGTCGCAGATTGTGCGGGAGGTGAGGATGGAGCGGAAGTGACGTTCGATTAGGACTTCGCCTGTGGGGGAGAGGATGAAGAGGGATTGGATCATGGTGTGGTTGTCTTCTTCTTTCCTATGGCCAATGATATTGTAGAGGAGGATGAATGGAGGAGGAGCAGAGAGGAGAGGAGAGGAGAGGAGAGGAGAATGAAAAATGAATGCGAAAGTGATTTGAAATGCATACTATTATAGAAGGCACTTTGGGTACTTGCATAAAGTGTAAAATTGTAAATATTTTACAAATAAAGATCTAGCTAAGTATGATGTGCCCCTCTTATTAGTGTATATTCATATATAAGTACTATCAGGGCACCTAAATGGCACTTATATCACGCTAGCACAAAATGCGGGTTCGTTTTCGTTGATTCTGCAATCTTTCATCTTCAATAGTCAGCCCCCCCTTTGCGCTGCGCCACCCGCCACCCGCAAATCAAATGAATATCGATACCACTACGAAGCGCAAGAGGGATGATCACGACCGAGGAAATGCCGATGCACCATTGTACGCTGAGGATCAGGGGGGCATAGCAACAAAAGCAGCAGAAAGAATCATGATGGCCGAGATGAGAGCGCAGATGGAGCGAATGCAAAATGAAATGAATAGTATGAACAACCGCCTCTCTCGCATGGATGAGCTAGAGAGTCAATCGATTTCAATGCAAAATGAGATGGATGCCATGAAAAGCCGTCTTGTGGACATTGATGGATTGGAATTGATATGCCGACAAGAAGAGGAAAAGCGCCAAGTTCTAGAGGCAAGATGTGGCTCTTTGGAGAGGACTGTGCAGATATTGATAGATGAACAGAAATGGGAATATTCCGCACCTGATATTTCCACTAGGCATTGGAGAGGTCGCGGATTTGGTATACCTTACATTCGAGGTATGAATAAATTTCTGAAACAGATGAAGGAGCAAACATGTGAATTGAGAAACAACTACATTGAGAATGTAATTGGTTTGGGTGAATTGCATATTGGAGGTGGTACAGTTATGCTCCACGACGATGCGCTACTACCCCATTGGAAAGAATTTGCCAATGCTTTACAACTGTACAACAATCCCGAGATATATTCAGTAAAATTTGCCATGCACAACATACAGCTGCCATCTGCAGTGATAGATTTGCTGACTCCAGCTTTGAAAGACAAACCAATCGAAGCTGTTATGTTAAACAATATCGAGTTTGTAAACGACCGCGAAGGTGCCATTTTTTCAATTGAATTGATCAAAAGCAACCGAATGTTGGAGAAATTTTATTGGATGAACATTCCAATCAACAGCATGGATGATGCCAACGATATTCTCGAAGCCATTATCAGCCACCCTGTCATTGATTCCGTCCGTCTTTATAATTGTTTTGGAGAAAGCGGAATTGGCTATGATATTCTGCGCTCACTTCTTTTCTGCAATAAACGACTTGTATCCAACATTGCCCTTGAATCAAACAACATTCGGACCGTGGGTGGCACTGAGATACCAGACTTTCTGGCAAGCAATCCTCCATTAAAAACCCTGAGCTTGACAAACAATCACCTTAATGATGACGATATGACATTGATTGCACGTAGCTTGAAACAAAATACCAACCTACAGCATCTTCTTCTTGGGGGGAATGACAATACAGTTATAGGCAGTAATGCACTGATCGCCGCTGTCTTTGATTTTACAAGCCTGAACTCGGCCTCAAATTCCAATCATTCGTGCCTTATCCAGGGTATTGAGTTTGGTAATATTCCAAACAATTATTCAATAAGAGATGTGAGGAGAAACAGGGGGGAAAAAATATGTCATCTTTTGTCCACAAGGAATATGGAAGGGGTAAATGTCTATCACTTGGATTCGGAATTAAAGGATGAGGATTCTTTAAAACTTGTTCCACGCGTATTGGAGTGTGTTGACAATCATTGTCCAGTGGCAAATTTGAATCTAAACCCCAGCTTTGTGCATCCACTTTCAATCATGTATGAAATAGTACGCAGCTGGAAAATGCCAACTCTTTTTGAAAGCTGTGGGTCTCCTCGATGAGTCGATTCTGCTTTTCAGTTTCTAGAGCTTATCCAAAATTTCAGACAGTATGGTGTGGTGCTTAGAATGTCTTTATGAGACCTGCTCTGTGTGCAACTGCCATACTGCTTTGTGGGGAAATGTATAATAACAGCAGGTGCAAAGAAGAATGGAGGGCTCTCAAAGCACTCAAGCACAAGTTCTTTGACATGCACACTAACACGGAAGGCACTTTGCAATATTTCAGACGGAGAAATATTGCGTGCCTCCAGTGTGCCTCTCTTATTAGTGTATATATTCATATTATGACTGATTCTGCTTTGATTTAGAAGCGCTACGCGTGTGGACCTTGACCTACCTTAAAATACAAATGATCAGTCAATCAAGTTATTGTAAAAATACTTAAATAGTGTTTGAATTGAAAAGTCATGCACATCGAATCGGTTGTGTATTGTAAGGTATTGTACTACAGTTTCCAAATCAATTGTCTTTTTTTTAAAGGAGGGATATATCCCGCTACCTAGGGGATATATCCCGCTACTTGGAGATTTATTCCAAAGCCTTGTTTTCCACGTAGAATCGTACTGATTCCTAAAATGTGATCTCAAATTTGTAATCCAGCTCGCAAGATCTCACAGCACAAATAACAATGGCAATGGCGGCCGCATCGATACGAGATACGAACCATCACTAGCGCACCATGCGGCCGTTCATGGTAGACCGTTGAACGGTAGCCCTGATGGTTCATCGCCGATGTATCCCTCCCCTCTCACCATTGCCGTCGCATCCGTCATCTCATCACTCCATCCGTCATCTCATTGCTAATGGCAATAAGTAATGAGGTTCGATTCGTACCTCGTACAATATCCGACGGGACGGACGCCATAGTATCATAGCCAGCGGCATCGGCATCATCAGCGGATCTCTCTTGCACTAGCTGGAAGTTTGAACCAAGGCAAGCCGCATCAACAGAAGGTCTTTCCTTGTTCAATATCATCTACAACACCATCATTCAACATGAAATCCTTCAAGCTAAATCGCATGGCATCGTCCATTAACAAAATGCAATCCATTCTCCCCAACTCATTGCAACCCACAGCAATAACCTACCTCTTCAACTCAATGGTCAAACTTGCTGGTACAGCCGGAATACGAATCGATTCCCTCCCGCACACATATGTCCGACTCTCCCTTCCCAACAAAAAGAAGATTCAAAATCACATGGGAGGACTGCACGCATGCAGCATGGCATTGGCGGCCGAGTCGGCGACGGGGATATTGATTGGGATGAACGTCCATGATACGCATGTGCCGTTGATTAAGCAGATGAAGGTGGATTGTTTACGGCGATGTCAGGGGAGTATTACGGTCGAAGCATCACTGACGGAAGAGGACTATGAACGAATTCATGAGGAAGATCGAGGGGAGGTATGAGTGCATTGTAAGGTTGAGGATGAGTCGGAAAAAGAGCCAATCAAGGCTCACATGCTTTGGGCTTGGGTAGCCAATTTTAAGTTCGTGGAACTGCACGCATAGCAATGTGTATGAATGTGCACACAAGCATTCCGCCAGTGACTCTCACGCACAGGAGAGTACTTCACGAGAAGGAGCTGTATTGTTTGGCCAACAAAACTAGATTTTCTGTCGATGGGGCACGACCATAGTATCTACATTCACACCTCATATCGTTGTATGCTGTAACAAAACAGTAATAATGGCCGGTAGCAGGTGAAGCTTTAATCTTATTAGTAATACAATGTGTAATCAACTCAAACAATGAATCAAAATTGAAGTAGAGTTACATTTACATTGTCAGTCTCTATTCGACCGAATATAATAGCAATATCAAGGCAGGAATAGCATGTCAGGACTCAACAATGGCGAAGGCAACGTCAGCGGCCCAATGATGCCATCGCAGCAGCTGTCCTCTTTTGCCCCCAACAATAATGACGCTGACTCATCCTTATTCCAAACCCCCTCCCACACCACCTCCACCACTTCCGTTACTCAAATCTTTAATCATATTCTTCGTTGGTGGTGTGGTGGTGGGGGGTTGTGCACCATACGTAGGAGCTGCAAACGCCACGGATGGTGCAGCTTGAGATTCAGCCTGTTTTAATCCATGGCAAATCTCCTCCATTTGCACAGTCAATTTGCGAATGGAACTCATTAGATTGGGGACCAACCCTGCAGTCAACAATTGATCCGTTGCCAGGAGCACGGCAATGACTTGCGAACCCGCATCAGAAGTGACAGCATCCGCAGCGGCGACACGATGGCGCATGAGATCGAGAATGGTGGTCAATAGCGCGGATCGTTCTTGAAAATAGAGATGTTGGGCCGTTTGCATTACTGATCCTCCCTTGCGCCCCCATTTTCATTCACTGCATCATTCCCCTGTCCAGTGGTGGCAGTCCGTCGCATGGCCTTGGCGTACAGTCCCAAAGCATGCGTCTCCTCCAAGTGCAATTCGTCCGCCAGCTGTATTACTTCCCGTGCAATTTGGGGTGTGACTATGGTTAGTTGGTCATTGAGTGTGATATATGGCATTGTCGTGCCAGCTGGTGTTGAAAGGGCGTTTGGTGCATTGGCTGCAGTTGGTTGGAGTAGATTGCGAAGGTTGGCATTGGCAGCATTAAATGTGAGCAGTTCCGTGGGATTGGCCAATTGCTGACCGACACTTTCCTCCCCTCCATTATTATTAGTGGTGCTTAGCAAATGAATGAGCTCCTCGGCCGCAAACGATGATGAAGTACCTTCCTCATCCTCCGCGTGTTTATACCGAGCCAATGCGGATTCAATGGCAGCTTGGATTTTCAAACGTGGAAAGGTGGTTGTAAAGGGGAGAATTGTGGCGATGGATGCTGGTTGCGATGAAGTGTTGACATTGGTGGTGGCGGTGGGGGCGGATTGAGGCGCGCCCGTGGTGCCTCCAAATAATCCCGTTGGCGCCGCTGCCGTATTCCCTGACAATGGCGCCGCTGGTGTCGCTGCGGGCGCCGCTGCAGGTGCTCCGCCAAAGCCAAAACCAGTCGCCGGAGCGGCCACGGCGGGGGTTGGCGCGGTAGTTGCTGCTGCTGCCGGTGCGGCAGTTGTTGGAGCGCCAAACGCAAAGCCTGCCGCGGGAGCAGCAGCTGCTGCTGCGGCAGGGGCGGGTGTGCCAAAGCTGAATGCCATGTTGATATTCTTAGTTTTAGTTTGGGGGTACAATACGAAGCAATCAATGTGCCATGGTCATGGAATGTCCTGTTTGTTTGTTTGTTGTTGTTGCTTTGTTGTTTTGTTGGTCGCAGATTTGTTGTTGTTTTGGTTTTGGGCGCGTTGGAGTTGAGTTGATTCAGGTTGATTGCGATAGACAGACAGACCAAAAAACGGCTGAAGAATCGAGCCGTTTTTTGGT
>JAZGVS010000656.1:0-12990 GCA_037356235.1 Bacterosira constricta
GAAGGATTTTCATCGTCTACGTGATTTGATGGGAATATAGGAGTCTGATTGAGACCTGAATTGTGATAGATATGGTTGTTTGGCATTGCATACAGAGTAAAAAGGCGTTTAAAAGCATTTTAGTATTAATTGCAATGCGTTGTGTTATTTCCACCTATATCATGGAAGGGCATTGTACTATTTGCAATCCAGTGGCCATTTCGAAAAGAAAAACAAGGAACAAATACGTCTTTTTACAAGTACACAAATGAACATTCACAAGTTGGTAGTTTATAAATATCTCAAGTAGTATCATACCATATTATTGTCATCTACACAACCTGTGAGACTCCAGGCGATCAAAAAAATGACATGACAAGGGAGCATAAATAATAATGAACTAAAATTGGTAATAACTTTCCAAGTCTTCGCATAATCTGCTATTTAGGTTGTTGGTAAAAGCAAGGCAAAACATAAGGTATCTCCAACTCATCTCTGAATTGGTTATGAGAGATTTATTTGATACACCTGGGTTCCCCCATGCCTCGACATGCATCCTTCATGACTGCACTTTTTGACTTTTGCCGTGCTTGGTGCAGACTCCTCCATTTGTTGCTTTATTGGTGCAACCTTCATTAGTGCACAATTTGCCATGCCTAATACAGACTCCTCCCTTTTTGGCAAGATTGGTACATCCTTCATTGCTGCAAGTTTTGACTTTTGCCCCATGCCTAACACAGATCCCTCTTCTTTGGGCAAAGCTTGTGCATCCTTCGTGACTGCAAGTTTTGATTTTTGCCCCATGCCTAATGCAGACTCCTCCATTTTGAGCACCGCTTGTACAACCTTCATGACTGCAAGTTTTAAAATTCGCCCCATGCCTCCTGCAGACTCCTTCTTTTACAACAATGTTGGTGCATTCAGCAACAGAACACTTCTTGTGCGCCTTCTTCCTCGGTACAGGGCAATCATCGTTCTCAAATCTACGTTTTCGCTCATTCAGGTCATCTTTCTTTCGAGGAGGATTGCAGCTTGCACCTAAAAAATCAGCATCATTTAATGTACGGTTGGATTCATTGGGGACTGACATCCCTTGTGTGACCCTTGAAGTTTGTTTCTGGCAACCCATCAATTGTTCACTCTTGCCCAGTAGTGCGTTTGATCCTCCTCCCCTTTTCACCACTTCTGCTCTAGGTGTCGTGGTATGACTAGACTTGCAAATTAAGAATCCTGATTCTTCACCATTGTCTGTTAGGATATTATCATCTTTCTCTTTGATTGGTAAATTTACACCAGGCACATGAACATTAAATTTTGCAAACTCCACGCCGTCTGTTAGGACATCATCTTCCTCATTAATCGGATGGATTGGTTTACCCTGGTTTGATGCGGGGTCGTTCTTTTTCCACACTTTAATTATTGTCTTTGTCGGCATGTTTATCAAGGGTGCACTCTTGTCCAAAAGATTGTCCCAGCCTTCGCCCTTCAACCCACACAATCAACAAAATGCCCAAATCTCAATGATATTGAGGAGGACGTAGATGGGAAGGGATGGAAAGTGACTGACGAGCGGGTGAAAGATAGAACCGGACAGCGGCTTTCAAATGATGCTATGGTGGTTGTTGTTGTGTTTCATGGTTTATGGCGGTGTACGGGCGGATAGATCGATCTCGATCTCTCATGGTAGATTGATCTTCAGCTTCAAGCTTCACTTCCGTCTCGTTGATTTTCTGGGTGACTTCTTCGCGTTTGGGCAGCCCAATACTACGTAGGAATCAGTAAGTTTATCTCTACGAGAGTTCATGTCCTCAAACATCAATTTTATGATAAGTACGATAGTACCTTTGAGTGATGACCCAATAAAATGAATACGTTGAAATTCACCATGGTAATGTATCAACTGTAGTTGTAAAATAACCCCTTATTTATGACCAGTGGCTTTATTGTTATTGTGATGAAATACATGCTACTCATTCCTTCCCTAAGAATCATTTCGTTTAAAGCAGCAAATTGTTATTGCCACTCATACCAGTATAAAGCTGTTCATTCACCATACATAGCCAACCCCACTTTACTCTGCCTCTCGATTGATTTAAGGTACGATACTAATGATTGGATGATGATTGCATACTGGACCAGAAGACCATGCAAAAACATATCAAGCATATTTGCATAATACTTACACACGATTCTGGACCAATTCACCAAATAATTGAACTGCAGAGGAATGTGTAATGAGATAACAGCAAAAATATATGTCAAGTCGTGGCTTCTCTATCTAAAGGTGGTGACGCAAAAAAGTGAAACAGGTTGTGTTCCCCCTCATCTGATCATGCGATGTTTTGAATAAGGAGTTACCTAAAAGATGACATACAATGGCACCATAGAGCTTCACTTGGGTTGATTCGTGTTGGATTATACGCACAGGTGAATAGGCGTGAATGGTTAATTGTAATGTAGGAGGCACATAAATGAACAAGAAACACACAGGAGGTAATAAATAAATAAACCAACTGGCACTTACCTTGTGTTGAGAGATGTACTTCTTGCTTACCGACTCTTCCTTTCGTCTATTCTATCTCTCAGCGATTTTGATTGCGCCGCTCACTAAGTGTCTTCCTCGCCGCCATGAGCTGCTCTGCTGCACGGAAAACCATTCCCTCTACGATACGCTTGCGGCGATTCATCTCTTCTAGTTTGTGATCTGATTCATCCGCCAATGTCTGCTTCAATTTGATACTATCAACACACGACTGTAACTGCGTAGAGCTCTCGGTCAACTCTTGACCTTGCGCCTGAAGCATGTCTCGTTGCCTATGAATGAGATTTCTCATGTTGGCAATGTCATTTTTCTGTTTCAATTCTTTCTGACGGGAGCGCAACTGCTCAAGCTTTGTCTGCGTTTGGTCGACGGATGGTGGATCATCTATAACTTCTTCGTGGCCTTGTTTTATATCAGGCTGCTGGCTTTCAACATTCATATGTTGACCTGCAATATGAGAAAAAGAATCAGAGGCAATTCCTTCACCTTCTACACTCTGTTCTTTTTCTTGAGGTTGCTTGGACGCTGAATCTACATTGGCTGCAAGTACAGGAGGCTGCTTAGAATCCATTTCGACAGCTGCCAGTGCCTTCCTCTTCTTTTCAAGTCCCTTCCGTGCGAGTTCCTTCTTCTTGAGTTCAAGTCGAAGCCTTGCCAGCTGCAACTTCTGCTTCAATGATTCCGACTTCTTTCGATTTTCTTCGCTTGACGTTGTGGCGGTCGGAGCACCCTTGCCTTGCGCTGGTACTTGAGCAGAATTCATACTATTATTTGAATCTTGGATTGGATCATCTTCTTGAAACTCTTGGAGGCTATACACAATGTCCACATATCTGACTTCATCGGCTGGACCAATAAGGCCAACATCCTCAATCACCAGGATTCTATCACACAGCGCAGTGATATCCGCAAGTTTGGGTTTGGTAGGTAACGGTGCCGCAGATAACCCCGTGTGCAGCAAGGCAGGTCGACCATTGTGCAGGCTTGAGGGTTCTTTTTTCATCGTAAGAGACTCCCTTCTCACATTGCCACGAGCGATCTGTTGCTCGGTAGCCATGCGGAGTTTGATACGTGCCAATTTTGCTTTGGCCCTCAGTTCAGCGAGCTTGAGGGCGCGTTTTTCCTTCTCGTTCATTGCCGCCTCTGTAAGGACTGGGGGTACAGCGACCGGACGGGCAATTGGTATTGATTGTATCACTTCCTTCCTCTTGATGTTGATGACCACTACTTCTTCCTCCTCCTCTTCCGAAATGTCCATCTCTTCGTCCTCCCCATCCCCCAGCGATGGATTCTTGAAGGCACCATTGTTTTGAGCCAGTGCCCCCCCAAGCACTGCAGCATACGATGTGAGCTGAGACGTCGACACATCTTTCAATGACACCATACGGACATCCTCTCCCCCCCGAGACTGGGATGCCAGAGATGGAAATTTGTTTCCTGCGAGATCAAATTCTTTCTGGCCGTGCGGTTGTTTCCTTTTTGCCGATGGCCCCTCTTCGACATCGATCCACACCACGTCTTTCTTTCCTCCCGTGTCCGAAGAGCTCCCATCGCTGTCACCCTTTTTCTTCTTGGACCTTTTGCGCTTCTTCCTTTTCTGACTTTTGTCCTTCTCTTCGTTTTTTCCTGGTCCCGGAGCCGACCACCGACTTTGAAGTGTGGACAATGCATTTATGGCATTGACAGCATTGTCCGTCGAGCCATCCGATTCATTCGTCGGTACTGGAGGCGTTGGTGCGGGGAGAGGGGGCGTCCATTTATTCGTTCCCCCAGAGACCGTCGTAGCCGATGCTTCTCCCTGAATCACACCCCAGCGATTTTTCTTTTGCTTTTGAATGTTGGAATGGAGTTTGGAATACTCGGGGGGTGGAGGATCTGCGGGTGGCGGAGGCAGTGGAGGGGGTTCTGCCACTGGAGCTGGAGGTGGGGGGCGTGAATCCTTCAACTCATTGTTGGCCCGGTAAGAAGACGCGTGGAGATATGGCTGGGTCATTTGAGCCATTGAATTTTGATTGTATTGATGGCTGAGATACTGTTGCTGTTGCTGATGATACTGTTGTGGTTGCTGAGACTGTTGATGTTGCTGTTGTGGCGGATTCCATCTGTTCGTTTGCTGTGGCTGTGGATTGCCGCCGGGGTGTTGCGGTGTGGTGTTGTAAGAAACGGATGCCCCCATTGAGCTGTACTTGAATTGATTCCCATTATTCGCTCCATTCATTATTTGAGGGTCATAATTATTCATCGAATACATTGGGGCTTGTTCTGCTCCCATTGAACCGTACCCTCCTAATCTGGCATATGAGAAAGATCCTTGGTTTGGAGGACCCATGTTGTTGTTGTTGTATTGGGCGGCACCTCCGGCAAAATTGTTGTTGTTGCTGTTGTTGTTGTTGTTGGCGTTCGGCGAGGCCCGTAAAGTGGAATACGGACGAGCCAACTGCTGATTTGGGTGCGACGAGGGATTATTCGATGAAGGGGGAGCGCTTTGTCCATAGTCGTAATAGTTTGGTGGTGCGGGATTCCCATTCGGAGGACCGGCATTGGGCTGAAAATCAGGAAAATAGTTGGACATGTCGTACTTTTATGAACGTTTGATATAATTTCAATTAACGAAAATGAAGATAATCTTCATTAAAATTCAAGGCGAAGTTTGCCATTCATCAAGAATTGCCGAATGATCATTTCCTGGAGCGGTTGCGATGATAATGGACTGAGATGGTGGAACGCGTGGAACAACGGCAACGGCGGAGGATGGTGCTGTGTTGGCCTCTGGTGTTTCTGTTGATGCGCTGCTGTTGCTGTTGCTTGCTGTCGATGTCACAAGTCACAACCTGTCACAACATCATGTTCCATGTCGCTGCGCTTTTCTTGGTTGCGGTTTCGTACGTACTTTAGGTACCTACATACGTACCACGATTATGCCCTGAAAATAAGGCGAAGGGCAGACGAAGACTACAAACTATGTACTGTTTTGCTGTACTCTGTTCTTTACTGCTTTTATTTGCTCACAACATAATGCCCTGCTCGCTGCATCCTGTATCCTACCCTCAAGAATGATATTATCGTAGCACGACCACCAATTACAGCGGGCACTGCCATGTTTCTCTATCTAGGCAGCATATTGATATCTATTGACCATCAACGTATGTGCTGACTACGAATTGCAATCATTGCTATCAAATCTACCAAGTAGCATAAAGTGAGTATAGAAAACCATAGTTCTAGTTAACATTATGCTGTTCATTTGATCCAAGCTCATAACCATTTGACTTGTTGATACTTTGTTCAATTCCATCCAACCTCTTTTCAAATTTGTCCAACCTGGTATTTATGCGCATTTCCATGTTGGTGAGCATTGATTCAAATTTGTTCATGGTTCGTTCTTCAGAAGACTTTAGAAACATTCCAAGACCTGCTATGGAGGAAATGAGTTCTGCTTGATTCTTTTCTTGCTGGTGGTTTTGTTGTTGTTGCTGCTGATGTTGATGCTGTTGGGCATATTGTTGGTTGGGTGGCTGCATCTGTAGTTGCCCGAGTTGCTGTTGCTGAGAATTCATTTGCATCGCCATTGGCATACTCATAGCACCATTCCCATTCCCTCCCATCATTGCCATCATTGATGCAAGATTGTTCATATTATTGTCTCTACTTCCTTCGTTAAGCATTCCTGCATTGAATTGTGCAGTCCCCATTTGCAGCGGCGGTTGTGGCATGGACTGTTGTTGAGATTTATTTGAGGTAGGAATGGTATCGGATAAGCGGCCCTTCACCTTGAGTGTTCGCACAATGATAGATCCTGGGGTGTTGCTCCTCACAAATTTCAATCGAACCCTCTCCATAGGCTTGGGTCCCCCAGGCGAGACAAATACAAACTTGTAAAAAAGGTCATGATCTTCCTTTTTGGATGCGTCTTCATCTAGGGCATGGCTTTTTTTTTTCGACTCCTCGCCAGGTATAGTTCCATCTATGTATAGAGCAGTTGCCGTGAGAGGTGGGAGATCACGAAGTGGTACACCTTTGCAAGTCGTTAGGTAAGTTTCCTCCTCCGGCTTTGACGTTTTGGAGGCATCATTTGAACGAATCACATACACTTCAACGGTTTTGATATTGGTTATTAGTTCAAACCCGCCAAATAGAAATGTTTCCAGTGCTCCAGGTGTATATTTTGGGGATTCGCTGCCGTTATCATTGGTAGATATGCAGGAGGTGATAGATGCCAAAGCAATTAATGTGTCTTTTTTGTCAGGGACAGCAGTTTCCCCTTCCATTGGATGGACGACATGGTTGTTTACCTTATCCGCGCCACCGTTATCATTGGCAGGAGCTTGAGCTGAATTCAGCGCAACGTTGCCATCCTGAAGTTGATGATCGGATTCACAGACCAATCTAAAGGCATGCTGCAAAGCAAATGAAGACTTTTTGTTCTCCTCGCGCACAAAGAATGATGCTGCTGGGCCTCCTGTTGCCTCAGCTAGGGGTGATGTATTGATGATTTTCGCAGAATCTGCAGCTGCTGTTGTTGTAGCCAACAAAGTTTTCCCCTCATCGTTCACAATATTATTTTCGTTGGCAGAACCGGTGTTGTTTCTTGAGAACGACAAGTCGGCGAAGCAAAGAAAATGAGGCATCGTTTCTATTATTTATTTATCTTCATTCTTCGTTCTTCGTAGTGCTGAGAAACTCTAGAAGCAAAAGGGGGACGAATCCTGACGAATCGTTATTTGCACATAGTGGGCGCATGGGCGCGCCCACCAAATATGAATCTTATGGTCGGCTCCTCAGCATCGTTTATCTAGCCACATACGTACAATAGGTAGATACATACGTCACATACGTACAATACAGGTAGATACATACGTCTATATACATAGAAAGTCATTGAGACAGTATCTCTGGTATGTAAATCAACGAGTTCCTACGCACAGTGCCCACCAAATGTGGTGGGCGATAACGTTGGCAACGCCCACCAAAAGGGGTTTGGGCGCCCACTATGTGCAAATGCCTACTTATGAACCCCATAAACCATAAGAATACGAACCGTCGCTGGCCTCATCCTGCAGCAAGAGAATACCATCAGGCAAGATGGTTCACAATTATGAGTCCAAAGCCAACAGAGCAAAGAGGTTAACACCTAGCATTTCCGACCTGTGGAATAACAATGATGTCGGCACTACCACCAAAGCTGGCGATATGGAACAAGATGCCAATGTCGAAAATAACAACGCCGATGATGCACATGGACCAATCGGGAACGGAAATGGCAATGAGGCCGTTCACCATAATGTCGGCGCGGAAGAAGAAAATGAAGATGACGGCGATGGCAATGGCGATGGATCTTTGGTAGATGCCGATAATATAGATGGAGATGGAAATGTGATTGTATTAGATGAGGATGGAGATGGAAAGACTTGGCCATCGTCCACGAGCAAGTGGTTTGATGGCGTGAAGAAGGAGATAAATGAATCGTTGAGGTTAAGCGGGAGGATGGAAAATACAGCATACAGTGGGAAAATACCACGGATGTAACGCCAACGAGTTTCTCCATCAGAAAATCCTGAAGCATTCACCAATGGTTGTCCTCTCACAATGGATGATTTTTGCCTGCCAGACTTGATTGTATGGCTTCCTGAGGCTCTTCATCCATGCCTGTATCCAGGAGCACATCCTTTGTGTCCATTTCATGGAATGTCAGATTGTGTTACAATCCATGGATGGGTTGACAATCCTCGGCATTGCTACGACAAGAACAGAGTCGTTGCTCTCATGGGGAAAAAATATTGCTGCAATATAAAGAGATTAGAGAAAGTGTCGCCTGGAGACAGAAACAAGAACAGTATTCATTCCGAGGCTATGACAGTCGCGTTATCGCTCTCGCCCCTGATTATGTCAAAGCACTATGAAAAAAGACCGGGTTTGACATATCTCACCGAGCAGCAATTGGATGTGTTGAAGGATTTGCGATCCAAAATGAACAATGCCTTGTCTATTAGTGGCTTCCGTGAGTCTATGTTGGAGAGCGTCAAAAAATACCACCTTTGAACGGGTATACAGTGGCGATCGTATGTGGATTCACTGTCTGAGCATCCTCCACAATACATGTTCTTTGTCCCAGAAAATGAACAAACGCAACAATTTGACTCAATGCATGAAGATTTTTGCGAGTTTAATTCAGAGCAATATGGCCAGTCAATGCCAAGTGTGTCGGACCTCATTGCTCGTGTCGTACGTTTGATCGAGAAGGATTCAGAATGCAAAACGAAATGAATGCAAATGTTAGATGGAAAGCACCTATCTTGGGACCATAGTTTCAAGCTCACAAAATGCATCCTATCGAATGGATCAAAAACTTTCACAGCAATGTACTCGCTGATGAATGAATATGGTCAAATATTGGCATGGTGGTTCACGGCCAGAACGGGTATGAAAGAGTTCGAGCCATCAATTAAGAGCTTGAAGAAGCATTACAAAACGCTTGGATTTGAAGGCCCTTTGCCTTTCTCTACAGATCACTGTTGCCAGGAGAGAAGGTACTGGAAAATAAATCTCGATCTTTCGGACGATCCAGGTGGAGCGAATGGCGATGATAGTAGCGACAAAGGTGAATACTATGAAGAAGTTCCAGTTATATCATTGCCGCTTCCCACAAAGTTTGCTCTATCTCATAATGTGACCGAAACTTTTGTTGGAGAGATATGCAGCTATCTCAGTTGTTTGCCCCATGAGCGCATGATCATAGCTGTGGATTGTGAGTGGGCAAGAGGTCATATGAAGGCCGATGTTATTCAGATTTGTTTGACAAATGGCCAAACGTATGTTTTTCACCTGACCGCGGACACGAAATTCCCAGAGCGGTGAAAAAGATTCTGGAGGACATATCGGTGAAGAAGGTTGGAAACTGATTCCACAACGATATCAGCAAAATGTACAACTGGAAAGTTTATATGAAACCCACTGTTGAACTAGGACACATTGCTCATGCGCGTGCCTTGTGTGGAAAAGCCCCTGGTCTCGATTTCCTAGTGAACCTACTTTGGCCAGGAGTAGTAGTAGATGGGAAAGACCCAGATGTATCAAGTCCTCGATGTGGTAATTGGGCCGGAGATCTCTCGCCAAGTCAGATTAATTACGCCGCATGTGATTCATATGCAACGATGGCTGCCTACTTACGACTAATGCAAATAATAGATCCTAAAGTGCAACACAAACTGCTTGTGGCTGACATGAAGGGAGGCTTGACTATTATTCTCTACTCTAATGCCTGGAAGACAAGAGTTGCGGAGGCAAGAATGGTTGTACGATCGAAGAACAGCAACCACCTTGTTGAGTTGAGGTTGACCTTTGCTGCAAAGAGAAGATTTTTGCTCCTGATATATTTATTGAAGTCAACAATGATGATGGCTTGACAAGAAGAGATACAATTTCATCATTTGTGGCTGAAAGAGAACCCATGAGTGACAGCGTGTCGGAGGAAGTCCCCACTACCAATATCACCTATAAGCAATGCAATGTAGGTTGGTTTCGTTGGTCTCTTCATTACTGCCGGCTCACAATCAATTGATCTAGTTCAGAAACTCCAATTCAAATCTGCACAACAAATAAGAGAGTGACTCGTGAGTCTACCCAGCCGCAGCATATTAACCAACAAAATTACGACAGGGATTGCAAGGAGAGTGATAGTGACCTTCTTGCGCAGCATAGTAGTGGGCACTGTTCTGATTCATCTTAAGGCGAGAATGATACCCGAAGTCGGCTTCCAAGGAATAACAGGATAAGAATGAGACATTATCAGAAGGAGAAAGTTAAAAACGATATCGCCCACATCTTCTTCCGTTTTGATCAGGCACTCAGCAAAGAGTATGGCGCCTTCGATGGTTTTAACCGTGCCCTAAGAGATGCTATATTCATATTGAATCAAGTGGATTTAGATGAGTGCATGGATGTATTATGAGAGAAGCACAACATGGATGACAATCAAATTAAGAATAAGATGGCTTATGATTTTTCTTGGTTCCTATGCAGAGTGCGGCGACTGGTACCATTACCTCCAGATTTGGAGCGGCGCTACATGGAAGTCTACAATGAGTTTAAAGACATAGTTTGCACAAAGAGCGGGAAGAAGCTTTTTGAGACAAGATATGAGGATAGAGCGCACAAGGCTTTTTTGAAACACGTTAGGCGGAACTGTATATCAGACATTCCTAATTTGTGCTACTATTACCCAGTTGGCGTTGATATAAGGCTGGTCCAACCCTTTACAAATGCCTTCACGGGACATCGGCTCTTGAAGGCCTGCATCAGAAACTCCGCCAACTAGTTCGGGGATTCTCTGCCTCGCCAAGATTGATGATGGCGTTGGTATCTGACTTTCTGATGAGATGGAATCAGAAGATCGAGATTGATATGCGAGGAATGCCATCAAAGTATATGGGTCTATACGATGGGAATGCACTCGAGGAAGAGATCGAGAAGATGGAAGCATGGCCCAATCGAGATGTGGCACCACACCCTAAATGGGAATCAACGAAGAGAGTCAATTCTACTGGCGAGACATTTGGGATTATCGATCCAGTATCAAGAGCACAGCCAAATGATGGCACACCGAGCGACGACTCAGACCCATCCTTAGTGCAAGATTCAGAAATGGCCGTCGAAACCATGATGGAATTTGAAACAGGTGTGAGTACTGATATTTCAAAGAACATTCCAGCATCAGCACGCTGGCTAGCCGCACGATTTGGAAGATTTCGGCCTAGTGGTAAAGTGAAAGGACCAGCCGAGTGGGAATATTTCAAAGAGCAATACCATAAATTCCAAGGAATTTCTGATGAAGCGGACAATTACTCGTCGATTGGCTTTTCTGCTTTTGCTGACCATTGGAATGAGTACGTAGCTTCGTTAGGAGTTGAAAAGCCAAGATTTATGTACAAGAGTGCAAGCCATCTCCAAGATGCATTCAAGGTAATGCAGAAGAATGCGCGGAGAGACTCAACACTTCTTGGTCATACTGAGACTATTGAACGCTTATACGTGACCGGCAGACTGATGCTGTAGCAAACGAGCCTTTTGTTCAGAATTTTGTTGCCGCCGAGAGTGCAACCCGTGCAACTCCTACTACAATGAAAAATGCCGAAACTCAAACTAATTCCCCTCACATTGATGGCGACGAAAACGCTGATAGTGATTTTGCTCTATCTCCTGCTCAGTTGGCTAGATTGGAAGGTAACGGCAACATCAAGCGTAAGCGTTCCAACCGTAAACCACAAAACCCAAAGCATCGTTGCAGACAATGTGGAAAGCAATATTCGTTACCAGAATGGCAGCAATATCACAAGAATAATCAGTCTGATACCAGTGTCAAAAGAGTGCAGAACCGTTCTCTGAGATATCGTGCTGGCAATAAACCTTGGGAGCTCTGTTCAGTGCATGAGAGTGATTACTCAGATGGATTTCCATGTTTAGATGGAGAGATGCCCCGCATTAAGAAGAATAAATCATAATTGGGTATCTACTAACAATTCTGAACAGTCTAACACAAATAAAATTCATTGAGGACCAGAGGTTGGGCTTGGGTGAGCATTTTTAGACTGAAATTAGTGAAAATATTAATCTCAATAAAACATGAAAAGTTTTTAATCCCATTAGATCCCACCCAAGCCCAAATGCGCAAATAAAAATATAATTAATTAGTATTATCTAGATATTATCTGGTTCATCATCGATATCATGGTCGTTGTTGCTTTGTTCCCTCTAAAGTTGTTACCATCGCTGCCACGCTGCTGATTGTTGGTAATTTTGTCGTAGCTATTGTCATAACTAGTCTTCAACTTTAACGATCCATTGACAATATCATTTTCCACAGAATGAGTATCAGCATTATCCATCATCGCCCTCGGCAGCATATGAAAATCATGTTTGGAATAATACGACAATTCCAAGCTCAATGTCGATCCATCAGCCTCATCATTAAACCCAATGGCATCCCCGCATGCACTCAGTATCGTGGCATGTATTGACGTCGATGCTGTTGATTTTGATATTGCTGCTGTTGCTGTTGATATAAATACTGCTGCTGCAGTTGGGAGGTAGTACCACTCGTATCTGCAGTGTTAGCACTACTGCCTCCTGCGAGTGTGTTGGGCGTGGCAACTGTGAGGGCCATGGAGGCATAGCGAGTGCTGGTGTTGTTGTTGTTGTTGTTGATGGTGCTGGCGGTATAAATTGTCTAATTTTTTACGTGCTCGTTCGTTTCGTTGGAGTGGCTTGTTGGGCTGAGGTTGTCGTTGTTGGCGTTGGGGAGCGGCTGCGTTATTATTATTAATGTTGCCATTCGCACCGTTTACACCGCGCTGCTGTTTCTGCCTGCTGTTGTCGGGATGTCTCTGCCTCCCCTCCGTCATTAACACGTGCTTAAACCTCAACTGCTGTTGATGTTGCTGCATGTTGTGTCTATCATTCATCATTTGCTCTTC
>JAZGVS010000657.1:0-12966 GCA_037356235.1 Bacterosira constricta
TCTCAACCATCCAAGCCGCACCTACGACCCCCCGAAGTCTGCTGTTCGGTGGTTTCGTGGGGCTGCCCTCTAAGCCCCGAATTTGGGTGGGTAGCGCTATTGTGGTGCGTAGCTAGCAAGTAGCGTCAACACAAAAATGGCGGGAAGAGAAAGATCCAAAGATCCACACGTCTGTCTGGTATCCGTCGTCTACATCGTATCCACCATCAAATCTTCGAAGATCAGGAATCCCGCCGACATCGATGCTGACGCTGACGGGGAAATCTTCTTCACTCCATCCATGCACCATAGAATTCATTCTCATTCCATTCATAAATAGCCATCAACACAAAATCCAAAAGCTCTTCCCCACATTCATTTCCATTATAAACATATACATATATATCAACAATAACAATGAAGCTCTCTCAAGCAGCCACCATCGTCCTTGCCTCCGCTGTTGCGGTTGGTGCGTTCGTCCCCTCTGTTCCATCCACTCAACGAATGATGATGGCTTCCACCGCATTGAACACAAGAACGTTCAGTCCGTTGGCCATGTCGGAAGTTATGGATGCTGAGACCATTGAAGAAGGAGCTGAGTCTTTTGAGTAAGTGAAATCGCGCCAATGATATGGAATTGTATCGCAAGTTGTATATCATGATATCAATCTAACACAAACAACATCACTTACTTGAACTCTTTCTCAGATTCGAAGCCGATACCGGTCGAGTAATGGACATCATCATCAACTCCCTCTACTCCAACCGCGATGTCTTCCTCCGCGAACTAATCTCAAACGCCGCCGACGCTTGCGACAAAAAGCGCTTCCTATCCATCAGCGACGCCGACACCGCCTCCCTCGTTGCACCCACCATTCAAATCAAATCCGACAAGGATGCCATGACCATCACCATCGAAGACTCCGGCGTGGGTATGACCAAGAGTGAATTGATGAACAATCTCGGAAAGATCGCGCAGAGTGGTACTAAAAAGTTCGTTGAGGCGTTAGGAGAGGGAAATGCGGATGTTAATTTGATTGGACAATTTGGTGTGGGATTTTATTCGGCGTACCTTGTTGCGGATAAGGTGGAGGTTTTTACCAAGTCGATGCAGCCGAATTCGCCTCAGATGAAGTGGGTGTCGGATGCTTCTAGTTCGTATACCATCTCGGAAGATTCGAGTGATCCCATTCAAGGGTCGGGAACGCGTCTTGTTTTGCATCTTAAGGATGATGCACTTGAATACATGGAGCCTGCCAAGCTTGAAGAACTACTTCAGCATTATTCCGAGTTTGTAGAATTCCCAATCTCCGTGTGGAAGGAGAAGACGGAGTATAAGCAGGTTCCGGATGAGGAAGCCGAGGTTGTAGAGGGTGAGGAGCCCAAAATGAAGACGGTTCCAGAGACGACCGAGGGATTCGAACAGATGAACACGAATAAACCAATTTGGCTTCGTTCTCCCCAGGATGTGTCGGAAGAGGAATACAAGGATTTTTATCAGGGTGCCTTCCATGCTTCATACGATGAGCCATTGGCACACACGCACTTCTCTCTCGAAGGTCAGATTGAATGCAAATCCATCCTCTACATTCCAGGCATGCTACCCTTTGAACTATCCAAGGACATGTTCGACGAAGATGCTAAGAACATTCGCCTTTACGTCAAGCGTGTCTTTATCAACGACAAGTTCGACGACATTGTACCCCGCTGGCTCAAATTCGTCAGGGGAGTTGTCGACTCTCAAGATCTACCTCTCAATGTCTCCCGTGAGATATTGCAAAAGTCCAAGGTGCTAAGTATTATCAACAAGCGTCTTGTGCGCAAGAGTTTGGATATGATCCGCGAAATTGAGGCCGATGAGGATGATGCCAAATACACCATGTTCTGGAATAACTTTGGCAAATACCTAAAAGTGGGTGTTATTGAAGATGCACGAAACAAGGATGACATTGTCCCTCTTCTCCGATTTTACTCATCAAGTAGTGGTGAGGAGTACACCAGTCTTGACGAGTATATCAAGGGAGCGAAGGAGAACCAGAAGCAAATTTATTACGTTACAGCGGATGGGAAGGAGAAGGCGCAGATGAGCCCTGCTGCAGAGAAGGTGCGCAGTCGTGGATATGAGGTTTTGTATTTGACCGAAGCTCTTGATGAGATTATGATTGAGAATGTTTCGGCGTTCAAGGATTTCAAGTTGGTGGATGTTTCCAAGGAAGGACTTGAGTTTGATGATGACGACAAGGAAGAGCGTAAGAAGGAGGAAGAAGAATTGGCTGTGGTGCACAAGTCAGTCAAGGACTACCTTGAGACTGCACTGGCAGGCAAGGTCCAAAAGGTGAAGATGACAAATGATCTCACGGAGAGTCCCGCCGCCTTGGTCCAGAGTGCGTATGGAATGAGTCCCACCATGCAAAAGTACATGAAGGCCCAGAATGTAGCAAGCGGTGGATCCGATGCTGGTATGATGGGAAGCTTCAACCAGGCCGTGTTGGAGGTCAACCCTACCCATCCCATTGTCCAGGATTTGTCACGCATGGTGAAGGCTCAGGGAGACGAGAGTGAGGAGGCCAGAAACTTTGCTGTGCTTCTCTACGATGTTGCCGCATTGACAAGTGGGTATGACATTGAAGACTCGGGTGACTTTGCCGGAAGGATATTGTCCATGATGACGAGTAAGGCCACGGGTGATATTGTGCGGGATGCAGAGGTAACGAGCGCTGTGGTGGAGCCTGTGGTTGATATTGTGCAGGAAGCAGTGGATGCTGCGGTTGCTGAGGCGACGAAGAGCAGTAACACCGTAGATATCAGTACTGAGCCTTCTTCATCAGCTACTCAGGCACAAATTGATTTCTTTGGCCTTTGAGAACGTTGAAAGAGTTCTTTGAATGAGCAGCATAGTAAATTGGAAAGCTTAAAATAATAGTCATAGATGTAGATGAGTCAAGTATAAGGTCTATTATTGTTTCTCCATATAGTAACAAGTACCATCAAATTGACTGCCATACACAATAAGCGATAAGCACTCATTGCAATTCCTTCACATCCCGGTGCCTCTCAATGTAGAATCTGTATACAATACAGGAGAAGACTTCACCTTTTGGAAAAATGACACCTAACATAACATCACTATGCGAATAAACTCCAAGACGAGTGTGGTAAAGAATGGCGTGTACGATAGCAGTTGCCATTTTCCTTCAGTACTCTAGTATGGGACAATTTACGAGATGCTTTCCCTCTTCACTTGGTTCAAAGGTTGAGAGCTCTGCAAAGCCCGGAAAATGAGATGTCCACTCGTTTGACTTCTTCCACAATGAAGAAAGGACATACTAAGGGTACGTTCTTGATTGACAGTAACACCCTGACGGGGACAAGTACTACTCGTACATCTTCTGCTACGTGGACGACTCGCTTATCGTTGACCACAATGCCATGAAAGTAATAAACAGTATTGACCAGCGAGAAAGCCATCCTAGTTGATAAACTCTTGTGATGCTGCCAAGACTCGAACCATTTTGTGCAGTAGTGCTTCCTTTTGTTTCAGTGTAAACTTTTTCGCACTCGAGACTATCACTTGAAATATCAAAAAGCTTGTACATTATGACACGAGGGCGAGGAGCGAGTGCTGGTAAATTATGCCTGCTCTAGTGGTGCCTTAATAGATAATCATTTTTAATGCTGAAGTGCATGTATCGTATTATCAAGCCACCCTCAACAGCGTCAACACAGTGCACCATAAACACACCTACCTACGCAGATTGTCTCAAACACCACGTTTCTGCGTAGGAAAGCGACTCTGAATTGCCTCCTTGGAATTGTCGCTCAAATGATTCATGCCATCGAACAAACCATAGACTTTTAGTAGCTCCTCTTCAACTTGTCTCAATTCTTTACCAGACAAATCTTTCTTTGCCTTCAACAAGATAGAAATCGCGATTGCTTTTTTATTCTGGCAGATCCGTGCATGCTTGGCAAGAGTGATTGCAAGCTTGACTTTTTCTTTATCATCGTCAAGTTTGTCTGCGATCACCCATTGTTTCAACTCCCTAACAGCCTCATCAACCCCTGCTGCTGCGGTTGTATCTTTGTCAGCAATAGCACACGCTAAACTAGCTCTCGCTAACAGAATCTTCCTGATCGCCTTGCGCTGCTCTTTCATGTCTTTGTTCAACTTCTTGGCTTCCTCGTCATCTTCCAATTCATCTTTGTCTGGCTCATTCAAACCAAAATATTGCGCAAGGGATAATGTATCAATGGGCCCACCGTTCTTTTTTTGCATCGAGTTGTAAATGAGCTCAACCTCCCTTGCTCTCCAGTTGTCTTCGCTGGTTTCAGTAGATGGCGCGGGACTGTCCAAGGCAAACAGCAACAACTCCGATAGAAGTGGCACGCTGGAAGGGCGCTCCTCTTTCAATGCACCAGCATGCTCTTTATAAAGGGTGGTATTCTTAGATCGCAGACCAGCCATGTAGTCAAGTTTGGCTTTGAAAACTACATCTTCAAGTGAATCGGGTTTCCCATCGGAATCAGAATCCTCTTTCGTAGAATCTTTCTTTTTCGGTTTGGGTGGAGCGACATACTGGAGTTCCATTGTTGTAACACTCTCCTTGTCCTTATCAAGTACTAGAGAACCAACGAGAACATCACCAGGGGCAACCCAATCAGGCAAATCTTCAACGGGTCTTGCTAAGTAAATATCTTTATGAGAGCCTGTATTATTTGTGGGATTTGATGAAAGTATAGTAATGAGAATGATGAATGAGGACACGAAAAGACCAATTTCAATGCAACAAACTCACCCTTGCGAAGAAGTGTAGATTCAAGTGGAGAACGGCCGTCATCTTTAAGACCTGGGGTAGAAGCTTTGTCAAGTTCATCGTACACGTTGCAAGTTAATGCATCAGGAAGAGTGAGCGAAAGCTCGAAGGGAGTATTTTTCATCTGATCAAGAACAAATCTATCAGGGTGACGCAGGAGTAGTGTCATTTTATACTCTCCCTTCTTCAACGATACAGGATCAGTATGGTGTATAGCTCCACCGTAGGCGACAATCTGAGACTCGCTGTCTTCTAGTGCCCATAGTTGAGAGTCTATAGGTGAGTCGTAAATTTGAGAGAAGAGAGATGGCACCGAGGGTATAACCTTCACTTCTTTGTCTCCTTCGATTTTAAACCCTGTGAAATAACAAAGTGTCAATTTATTGAAAAAATAGAAGCGAATGAATGCAGGCCAAAGACTAGATACGACTCACCGTATTGAAGACGCATTTCATAAATCTGCGTCCCAGCAGCAGTATCAGAAGCTCGAATCTCCGCATCACTCGGAGGTAAAACATCTAGCTCCGTCAATCCCAACTTGATATCCGAATCTTGCGGACGAAGAGTCCGACGCACCGACTTGAGCTTACATACAGGGTTTAATGTTTCAGCTCGAAGAGGCGTCATGGCGCCCAATCTAGCATATTCCGAAGCAGCTGTAATTGTGATTGGCTGAGAAGAAATCAAAGTCGGGCTGCGAATGTCCAGTGAATGAAATTCGATATCCGCCGTGACCGATGCCGGTGAAGGATTTGCGAGCCACAGTAGCTGCAAACATAGCTCAAGAGTAGATCCGCCCTTGACACGGACGTCGTACTTTTCTTCAACTCCCTCCTTTACTTGGTACAATTTCTTTAGTTGGCATTCCGTGTTTGGCATATCACCACGGACAAATGGGATTGCATGCAGTAGAATACGGGGTGCCGTGCTTGTTGCAGCAGGGTTACTGCTCTTCAATTTGATGGTTGCATACTCGGCTCCTCTGAAGGGATGATAGTATATTAGCATTCAAATATCAAGATATGAGAACATAATATCAACAATATAATATGTCTGACTCACTTGGGTACCGTGATAAATCTCCTGCTTGGAACACCCTGGACGAGTTCAAAGGTGGTGGAGATGTCAAGGCCATTCTCTTTCAAACTGACATGCTCATTATCATTCAACTTGAACTCGGGTTTGGATGTTGAAATGAATTTCGAATGCGGAACAATGACAGTGATTGGGAGGGAGAACAGATTGCCCCGATCCGGATCGGATGCATCAATGGCATCCACGGTTGCAAAATGGACACCTGGAGGTAAATCGCTGGTATTCAAACGTACGGAAAACGTTTGGCCATTGCGCTCTGTCGCCGACAGGAGTGTCATGCTTTCCGGACAAGTCACCCAAGCTTCACTCGCTTTCAACTTCAAATCGAGTTCAAACGAAAGAAGCTCATCCATTTCACTTGGCGTGCGTTGATTGGAATGACTAAATTTGGGTTTCACCTGCACGCCAAATGCCATGGAACCTTCCAATTCAATTTCATCCCGAATGTAAATTCCCCTTGCATTATTCCTCGCGGGAATGGAGACATCCATCGCCAGATGCGCACCTACCTTGCCATGATTTTCCAAAATGTAATCAGCACAATCCAATGCCGAAACAAGACCAGCTCCCTGCGCAAACGGATCATCAATACCATCCACATCACCCGCCTTCCGAGCAGAGTTGATCAACGCTCGCTTCAATTCAATCGGCCCACAATTCACCCCATTCTGTACAACAGCCGATAGAATACACGCGGCAACGCCACATGCATTGGGGGAAGACATGCTAGTCCCATGATACTGCGCCTTCCCCTGCAGTGCATGCCGAGGAATAGGAGCAATAGCTCCCCCTGGCGCAAACACATCCGGCATACATCCATCGGGAGTCGGACCACGCGATGAAAAGTAGTAACTCGCTCCCTTGAGCGGCTCCTCATTTTCTCCTGGTGGCAATGTCGAATATTGTTCCATCGACATTTCGGGAGAAACATAGGCGCCCACTGTAATCGGAGCACTCAACGCCCCCGGCGACCCCAGAGACGAAAGCGCCGGTCCATCATTCCCCGCCGATGTAAACACGGCCATGCCCCACTTCATCGTGGCATCCGAAAAGACTTTGGATACGCGTCCCGAATCCGGCTGCCACGATGGTTCCCCAAAGGATAGATTTACTAGTTGGCAATTGTACTTTTTGGCGGCGATGAGTCCGCGAATGAGACCGGTTCCGGTTTCGGCACTGCCGAGTCTTTGATCGCCTATTTTGCAGGCTAGGATTTGTGCTCCAGGGGCTACTCCGTTCAAGTCATCTTGTTTTGTAGAGGTAGAGTCGGCAGTTTGAGGTGGTGGATAGTAGGCTGCGGCTATACCGGCAACATGCGTTCCATGAGATCCAGCATCAGTCACAATATTAAGAACATTCCCATCATCATAGACTTGAACACAAAACTTGACTTTGGAACCAAACGCCAGCTCGCTAATCTGCCTATTGTGTCCAAAAGGAGCCATTGGAATGGAATCAATGAGATTTCCATCTGCTTCAAGATCAATTGCCTTCCATACCCCCTCGATACTGTCACCTTCTTTGAAGAGGAGTACATCCATCAATGGTCCGTAATCTTGATAGGATTCGACAATGGCTTTTAGCTGTTCCAATAGGAGGGTTAATTCTTTCTTTTGCAAATCGACTTCTTTCTTCTTCGCCGCACCACCACTGTCAGCACCACCACTGTCATCATCACCACTGTCATTCATCAATCCATCCAACTCCTTTTGCGTATCACAAATCAGCGCCTGATGCCTAATCATAAACACCTCCTTTCGCTCCTTCTTCAACCGACGCTCCACACCCCTTGGCAATAAATCAAACAAACGAACAGCTCCCAACTTCAGTTGAGTCACATTGGTTGCCCATTCACCCACCGTCATATTTCGTCCTGACAATCCCTCCACGCTCCGCTTCATGGCGAGATAATCAAAATCGACAGTTTTATTCATGGCAATATCTCCATCTCCCGTACAATCCAAAAAATCCAAATATTTTGGAGTGATTCCATCCGAAGTGGTGCCATTCAATCCAGCGGCATTTAAATCGCAGCCCGTATCCATGATGCAGATTTTAATGCCTCGTCCGTCCGCGTTTGGATATTTGGTTTGGAGGTTGTAAATTCCTGTTTCGACTTTGGGGATGCAGCGTGATCTTTTTTCCTTGGTGGATCCATCATCATTGTTGTTGGTGGTGGTGGTGAGACTGCCGGCACGCATGTTGATTGTTGTACTCAATAGCCGTTGATTGATGTTATTGGTAGCAGTAGTACGGCGATGAGGAAGTGATCGTTGTAATAAAGTGGTTGGCAGCTTCTTTCCGTGGACTACAAATACAAATGCGCCGACGGAGGAGGAGGATGATGCGGATAATGCCAGTAGTGCACTGATTAATGCTATGGACATTGATGGATGCGCTGCTGTGGATGCGGTATTAATAGGTATTAATCTGGGTAGGGGGTAGGGGGGGTGATTCTCTGCTGCGACAAGTGGTTCTCTATCTAGTTCTAGTCAGATAGAAACTTTGCCATTGGCTTCTTTTTCAATCTTTTTTTCAATCTTTTTACACCCTCTCCACTCTCACTCTACTCCTCGGTATCTCCTACAATCACGTGATTCACTATAATAATTTGTTACTGAGAAATATTATATAACTTATTTCAAAATTTAATTTAATTATTAATTATACGCAGCGGCTCAAGAAGCTTCAAACAACATGAAAGTATTTTCTTTTTCCATCCATTGCATCCACTGAAGAGACTACTAGTATGAGGTGTGTTGAAGGATTTGCACCAAACCACTTTCATGTAATAATCCAATTAAATTTCATTTTGGTAGAACAAAATGGCTGCTGCTTCCGAGGTGACTTAAAGTCTAAACCCAAACAACATTAAACCCATTTCTAAACCCTTCGTTTAACCCTAACATATGGTGCAATATCCTTCCCGACGCACAATCGCTGATTCAAACAAAGATGTTATTCCGTGGACATACTTGCTGCCGATACTCCCCCCTTTTATAGATGATCCAATCACAAATGCTGCGCCATATCCAGACGTCCTTCATTCTCCTCTCTAGAGATACCATCATAATTTTTTGTACCATACCATAGACACAGCAATAGTATCAATTGCAATCGAAGTCATATTAAATGTTAGCACTGATCCTAACTCTAACTATCAACTTGCGCCAAACTTGCCTCCCATGCCTACCTCGACAATCACCCAACATGCCCCTGTCTCCCACTCCAAACCTGCTGTTTTAACTCAAGGAAACACAGGAGCCGGAGCCCTCCCCGAGACCGCAACCGCAACGTCATCCTCAGCCACCGTTCCCGGAGCCGCAGCCGCAGACTTAGTCGGAGCCGAAGCCACAAACTCACTCAGAGCTGCAGCCGCAACCTTAGTCGGAGTCGAAGCCGCAAACTTAGTCGGAGTCAAAGCCGCAGACTTAGTCGGAGCCGAAGCCGCAAACTCACTCAGAGCTGCAGCCACAGCATTAGTTGTGGCCGCAGACTTACCCGGAGCCGCAGCCACAGGTTAGGCGGAGCCGCATCCGCAGACTTAGTCGGAGCCGCAGCGGCAGTCTCACTCCGAGCCGCAGCCGCAGACTTAGTCGGAGCCGCAGCCGCAGACTCACTCAGAGCCGCAGCCACAGAGTTAGTCGGAGCCGCAGCGGCAGACTCACTCCAAGGGGCAGCCGCATCATCAGCCGCAGCTGAATTAGTGGGCGCTACCCCCGCCGTTGAATCTGTCGCCCGCTCTTCCCTCTCTCATAACGAATCACCAATCAATCCTTCATCCACCCCAAATGTAAAACCCAAAGATAAGAATTGGCTTACTGATGATGTTCTCAAGAAGTTGGACCAGCACAAACCAAAGGAGAGAATGATGGCCAATGATGAGGCTGATATTGAGGAAGCCGAAGCCGCGTTCAATGCAGTCTTCTCTGATGCCACATATGTATGGGTTAATCAATATCAGCTAGTACAGGGTTTTGATTATCTTGGTGCAATGTTTGGAGTCACCTGTAGGGAATCAGGTACCCGAATATTTTGCGGATGTGGAAAGAACCATAGCCAGAAGAGGAAGTTGTCCAAATCTCCTGAGATTGGATTTGTTGCACCTATTTTCAAGGTACGAGTGACCAACCTGTATACATGAATTGTCGCCCGCTTGTGAAATCAAAAAAGGTGATGGAATATCCAAGGCAGAACGAGCCGTTGTTGTCACTAGCACGAATTTCGCGCACAACCACAAATTGACGAAGAATTTGTTAATCAAGGCGAAAAAGGCTTCTCACAAATACAGCATAAGCCCTGAGGTTTGCCAAAAGATCATGGAAATGATGGAAGAAGGGCCTGTGCCTACCAAAACCCTTGGTGGATTTCTATAGAAACAACACCCCAATCGCACAAAGACAACAAGTACAATGATCTTCAATTGTAGAATGAAGGTGAAACGGCTGTGAAGGCACTATGGTACTGCCACCATTCCATCTAGTGAGGCTAGAAAGGTGTTCCAAGAAGATAGCCTGGGGATGGCTCCTAAGAATTGGGACTCAGACCCCATATTTGCTGATATATACCGGGAAGCCATGCCGGAGGTGCTTGTGGGGGATGCAGATGAATCAGAATTTCCAATATCATAGTTTGACTAGTAGGCCCCAGGGTGTGATGCATATGGTCCCAGCTATGATCAAAGGATACAATCGGTTTGGAGATGTTGTTGTGCTTGATATCTAGGATAAAACCAAGAACGCATACGGCTGGGGCGGGTGCTTCCCCTCTGGATATAATAGCAATAACAGACTACAGAACTTCTGTGATGCCCTTACCCTTGCAGAGGAGGATCGGTGGTATGCTTTTGTTGTTCGTTCCATGTGTGAGATTTCTGGGCGACCACTAGAGTCTATCAAAGAGATTCCAGTTGACGGAAAGCTTAGCGAACCTTTATTCAGGTCATATCTACATGGTGAGTATATAATTGTTATCCTAGTTTGCATTGTTATATAGCTGTTGTCAATATTGTGCCTGCTAAACCATCTCTCAATTGAATCCCACCAACAGCCGCTCTCATAAGTTGAGCCACACGCATTTCGGCGCGCGCCACAGCCATAGATACATTACCACTGGATATGGAACGTGCACGCATGTGGACGCTTTTTGGCCAATTTGGCAAAACCAGCGTGAGACACCTGGTTTTTAATTCCCACGTTGGTCTGGTAGAAAACCAAAACAAATGAAATGATGTCGTATCCACGTCATTATAGACAAGTTCTGATATTAATTACAATGTAAATATACATTGGTATCTTTTCTGTTCAGACGTCTTATTGTAGCGATGCACCAATCTAATACTAAGGCGGACGCAGGCAAACGCCATGGCTACCTAAATATTGTATCTAGCTAAGGCAGTGGACGATGTTCCGTGTCAGGGGGGTGTAGGTAGGTACCCTCTAGGCATCTACGAAGGCTTGCACAAGCTATAGGAAACCATATCTATTCCTACGTAGATGTGGATGCATTTTCTGTTGCCGTTGGTTTTTGATTTGGTTGAAGTTTCCGAAGTCTCGGGTGGTCTCGGGGGTGGGGATTGGAACTTACTTATGGTTGAGTCAAAACAATTACTGGTACGACCAACTACAACAATGTCAAACGAACTGAGATTTTGTCTCACGGTGGTTTTGCCAAATCGGTCGAAAAGCACACTCATTCCATATCCAGTGGTAATATATCTATGGCCATGGCCCAGGCCTTTCAGTGCTTCCCGTTACTTGAGCTCTCTTGTCACAATCTATCTTACCGATTTAAAAACGTGCAAGATCGTGACTAACCCACTGTACCCTTGTGCCGGGTGTCCTGTCCTCAACGGTCGGATGATCCTCGGGTGTATTAGAGAGCTTCCCGATATTTTGAGTCCATTGCCGCGGGCACAATGGAGTAGGGTCAACATTTCGAGTTTACAATCAACTGATCCCGCGAAAGTCGGAGTGAAACTAGGCCCCATGAATTGGCCTAGGCCGTGGGGGGAGTAGAACTAGCAACCTTACAACAACAACTATCACATGCACCCTACTAAGAGACGCCTCCTGCCAAAGTGGGTCCCTCCTACGGGAACTGAACCCACGAGCTCATCTTTTCACATGAGCTGCTCTAACAACAGAACTAAGGAGAGTATTCTCCGAGTCTTTTTATACAACTATTTTGTTAAATAATTGGACAGTTGAAGTTAGTGTTTGGATATTATTTTATGTCTGTAAATTGTATGGCAATCCACGGCAATCTTGACTAGATCCGCTATGTCTAGAGGGACCTACCTAAACTGAGGTGGTCCGTGCTGGAGCATTTCTATTTTGGCTGTGAGATTGTTTTTGGATATTGACCCTTGGTAGTAAAACAGGTACTGATTCCTACACTAAATTATGGTAAACGAATATTGCCAATTTATTATAATTGACTCGGCCAACTTTGTATCTATAATAGATTCCTACCCATGTACGTGCTATTTTCCACGAAAGCCACCATTGGTCATTTTCATAATTTCAATTCTTGGTCCCTTATTGTGGTCCCATTATAATATTATATGAATAGAGAACCTCCTCTCTAGAGGTAACATTAGGCACTCTACACTTGGCAAAAATCATACTTTTTAGCTGAGCTGCAAGTGATGAATGCTAGTTGCTAGTTCTCGCATGCATGCAAAGTGAGGCTGCTGTCATTTTTAAAAGGACTAAGGGTATGGCGATTTAAGTAGCAAAAATAACTAGGAAAACTCGAGCATTGAACTAGATTGAACTCACGGATATTAGCTACTGCTAGCAGGAACTGAACTAAATTGGCGGGTAAGGGGGGCATGCAAAAATAGGCACCAACAGCCAACAGTCAACAGTCAACAGCCAACAACCAACAACCAATAACCAATAACCAATAACCAATAACCAATAGCCAATAGCCAATAGCCAATAACCAATAACCAATAACCAATAACCAACAACCAATAACCAACAACCAATAACCAATAACCAATAACCAACAACCAACAACCAATAACCAATAACCAATAACCAATAACCAATAACCAATAACCAATAACCAA
>JAZGVS010000658.1:0-12965 GCA_037356235.1 Bacterosira constricta
AATCCTGAGAAGTATGGTATGAAGACCTGGCAGGATGATCGTGTGGAGAAGGCTCATAGGGTATGGGAATGGTGGCGATCAAAGGCTCCAAAGTTTCACTATTTCTTCACCACAGCACGCATCGTCGCCCTTGTACTAGTCTTTAGTACAAGCGCATGTTATCAGTCAGTCGAAGTTTATTGTTGAGACTGCGGGTGAACTTGCGTTGGAAGAAACTCTTGAAACACATGTGATGGAACATGTGAACCGCTTTCCAAACTAAAGAATAAGTATTCTATATGTAAATACATCTAGTCATGACTAACAACTACATCAGTCACTTGCTTTGTCTACTAACTGGATTTTTTGTAATGGATTGTAATTTTTGTCATAAATATGGCCAAAATGCCTGAATTACGAGCTTGTAAGTCTGCCTATATGCCTAGATGTGATTTGTATTTTATGGTCCTTATCGTTGACAAATCGGGTGTCGCAATCGTGAAATAATGTGCTCCAATTTGTAGATTCCACCAATCGCTCTTGTTTCTACAAATTAGGAGACGCGATTGGTTATCCCTCGATTTTCTACAAATCCACGAAGGTTAAGGTATTAAACTTGGGGTAGTGACGATATATATTATTTTGCAATTTTCATGCGAAAATGATAGTACCCCAAAGTAAAATCCTAAACAGCCAAAATTTCTCAAATCTGCCAATGACATGTATGTCCGCAGAACTGCAACAGCTAGTTCAGAGTGACGATGTGACGGCATGTTCTAAATTCCGGAAGAACCTATATAATACTTATTCATTCCTACGATGAAAAATAGCCTAGCTATGGTATCTTTGAAATTGCACCAGAATTTGTGATTTATAATGTGTGAACGATAAGGACCGTAAAATAAAAATCACAGCTGGGTCCCGAAGGAGTTGCGATTTGTAATTGGTATTTGTAAACAATAAGCACCGGCCTTACATATAAGATATTTAGCTTACGATCAAGATAATTTATGCTATTTAAGTTTAAGAGAAAGCTAGTTAATTTGCACAGTATAAATGGTATAAATGTTATATTTTATAGTATACAGATTTACGTATATTAGACCATTTTAGCTTGTTCTGTAAACCATTTTAGTTTGCTCTGTAAATTATTTCAGTTCGCCCTGTAAACTTTAATAATACAAAGCGGCCAATTTTTAAATAATTGAAGCTGGCTACGTGTCCGTACGATAGGAATCTGTATAGCTAGGTGAACATACACCCACCACGTTCTTTATGTCCATGTAGGTAGGCGTATGTACATATGTACACTCTATCTACCTACGATAGGAATCTTTATAGCGTTAGGTGAACACCCACCACGTTCTTTATGTCCATGTAGGTAGGCGTATGCACATAGGTACACTCTATCTACGTACGTGCCAACGGTCGATTCGGTCAATTCAAAAATTAGCATACGTAGGAATCATATGAGAACATTTGTTTTCAGAAGCATTCTTAGAATTAAACAAACCAACGGCTGAACAAGGCTGAACGGCACAACAACCAAGGCAACAAACACAAACACACATCAGCACTGCTGGCGCACAACAAATTTTAATACCGAGTTCCCACGTATGTACATTTTGACCAGTGAATTCAAATCCTGCCTTCCCGAATTCAAATAATGTCTCAAGAGAACAGTGGCGCCAAAAAGCAGCGCGCGCCAGCCGTCCTCAGCCACCACGCCATCAAACAGCATCAAACACGCCACCTGTACGCCACGATACGACCACCACATGCTCACGCACAAAACCACACACATCCCGTCGTCATCAAGTTCACTTTTTTCCTGTCCTAAAGTGATTCGCAGACCCATCGCAGCGCTCTCGCAGTATTATCCTTCATCTCCATTCTCTCCAATCAGCGTTCTCGTCGCCGCTGGTGCCATCGGCGTTGTCATCGAAACCACCATATCTGGTTAGTAATTGTGATTCCTCAGTTCATTTTGCCCGTCTAAAATCGCACCAACCGAAATTTATCTCAATATCGTTTCCCATTGTATTCTCACTCTCAGCAGTCCATCTCTCCTTCCAGCGCCCCCTGTGTGGTCTGCGTCTTTGCCGTCAATCGGGTTTGCTACGTTCGTCATTTAAGCACTGGTGAGTAACTCAATATGTTTATATAATCACTGCCACAATAATCGACTCACCATTAATGTGCAACTCCCATCTTTCGCCAATTCATACCACCCCGTCGCAATGCCCTCCCAATATCGCCCACCCCATCCAACATCCCATTCTTACTTCCCATTCTGCCATCCTTTTTTTGTGACTTGGAAAGGCTAAACGGTCTCAATCCAGTGTCCAAAAATTGGTTAGTTCTCCCGCCCCCCCCCCCACCTTCCAATACCCATCATGCACAAGTCGAGACTGACCTGGAGCAGGAAGCGCCTCCATCAACCCAAGTGGACACCTCCTCAACCAAAGAGCAACCGCCCTCCAATTAAGTGGGATCCACCTGTGCCAAGACCCACTCCAACCCCTCACATGTCCACAACCCAGGCCCAACCTCAATCGTTTTTCTACCCACCGTACACTGGATGGATGTTCCCGGACAGCCTAGTTATTTTTGGCTCTCCATCAGAGGCTGCAGCTTGGGCCATTTCAAGATTCAAGAGGGATGGGTTATCCAATGTCTGGGGCCCAGATCGTTATCCAGAGTTCCTGCACTTTGTTGGCTCAGTATCGACAACTAGGACAAGGGTTATTTCTATACCTGAATCGACCAAAACAAGTAAAATAGAACCAAGTTACTTTCAAGCAGTTTCATTCCACACTACATCAATTGAACATATTGTCCATTGTAGCTACACCAAGCTGAATGACAATTTATTTGTTCAGGTAGCTGCCACCATGAAACCCATCCAATGCTATCAGTCTTCCTCTGGCTCAGTGTATAAGAAATACATGGTGTGCCCTCCCAGTACCCATCAAGATGTTCATTTCACTCACTCACAGTTCTTGAGTTTTCGACTGTGGGCACCGACACATTCACTTTGCTAGCATCAGTTTCCTTGACATCAGTTGTGCATGTCACAGAAGGAGGATTCCTTTTCATCAAGCTTGTCACAACATTAGTCATGAATAAGTCCTTTGCTTTGTCAATCGCACGACCCTGTTTGTTGTCAGTAACACGCGGCATTCTAACCAAGCCAATGGGCATATTCTAAGGAGCCTTACCTTGGAGCTCTTCCATCTTCTTCATAGTGGCTGGTGATGTTTCACCTTGTCGAACATAGCGATCTGGTGGCAGGACACCAATTGTTAACTCACAATCGTCCCAATAAAACCACTCACTTGGTTCAGAGAACTCATCCTCGGCCTCAAGTGTAATGGGTTGAAGTGTGTCATTGTGCTCTCGACGATACAATCTGAACATATTGAGGAAACCGGGTGCCATATTAATATCGAAAAGGACTCTATTGTAGGGTTCTCTCAGTCCGGGGGCCTCATTTTTTATTTCGATTATAGTTCCCCAAACAAGGCAGTCGAGGGGGTTTCTCCAAAGGAGCACATCTCCTACTTTAACACAGACAGGTGCGGCTGAGTAATAAGTGGAGGACTTGTAGTGGGGTTGTCTTTACTGAAATCGTCTGACATGTTGGATTTGGTTGCAATCAGGAGATCGACTTGTAGAATTTTCTACTATGATGCTGTGAATGAAGATGGTATGAAATCGAAAAAGATGACAATGAGGGAGGATAGCAAACCCAATGAAATGTCATTGGTGATGATGACAGTGGCAAGATGAGATGGTGGTGGTTGGTGAGGGTAATTGGTTGTAGTGGTGGCAGAATGAGTTGGCACTGAGGAGAAGTTGTGGATAGAAATGGCGGGAAAAAGGAGAGGCCTATCATTTTCGATTTGAGATGATTTCTTCTTTCTTGTGTTTGAAATTTAGACATTTTCGCATCATTTGAAATAGGTAATACTCCAACTACAGTACATACATAGGAACTAGGATACCGTATTCACGCGCGCGTGAATAATTTTTTGTCTGCACATAGATATCTAGCGGCTTGATATCAAGATTGAATGGTCTTATTCCACGTGGAGGTTTATGATGTCACAACGTTTGGTATGGTTCTACTGAGTAGGAATAAGTAGAGCCCTAATTTGTATTTTATTTGTTGTATTTCGGGCAAAATGGCTTTGACACATCCCATATCCCATATCCCGCCACCGCCACCACCACCACCCACCACTACCATTATCTGCATGAATGCAACCTCCATCGTCGGTGATGCTATATTCTTTGTGCTTGGGGATGCTGCGGCGATGACACCAATCGAAATCGTTCAATAAGACCAGCTAATTAATTCATCACCCAACAGAGAGAGATCTCGCTCATCTCACACATCATCCATCATGGCCAATGCCTTCGGAGGATTCCTCCACACCTCCCCCCTATCCAACCTAACCTCCTCCACATCCCAACCGCCCGATCCACTCACCGGCCTAGCATCCAACTGCATCCGTGATTACTTTGGACCAGTAGTACAAACCGTCGCGGATGCACTCCATGCCCGTGGTTCCAGCACATTGCAGGAATTAGTGTCGAATGTCCGACATCATTGTATGAGGGATTGGAATGAGGAGCGGGGACGTCTTGTGGATCGGCTTAATGGATCGGTGGATAGTAAGCACAAGAAGAGGAAGAGTAAAGCTGGTGGTAATGATGATGGCAGTAGTCCTTCCACTAGTAATACTGATCTATCCAAACTTTATTATCATGGAGGCAAGGTGAACATGAACAAAGCCCGGGGATCTGAAGCAACAGGCTTCATCACCAATGCATCTCATGTCCGAGCCGCATTGATTGTATTGCTGCACCATTCATTAATCAAAGTGTCCGGTGGCAGCAACAAAAACGACCCAATCAATAAAGACACGGAAATCAAACAAAAACCAGATCCATCCTCTCCACAAACTCATTACACCTACAAGTTCCTCACTGAAAAAGCACGATTATTACCACGGTATCCACGCTATGTCGAACATGCATCCAGTACCATGGATGAACACGCTGCTCAAATTGTTGAATCTCTATTGTTCAGTGGTAGGATGAGGGGGGAGGATGCCATTTTGAGTGCTTGGGAAGTTGCCAAGAATAAGTTAAAGTCGGAAGACGATGATAGTGATGATGAAGACAGCCCTTCCGCCGATGCCGATGCAGAAGATGATGATGATGATGATAGCAAGAATAACAAGGCACTCAAGGAGATAGTTTCAAGCTTCAAAAAGTTAGTTGAGGGAGGATACATTGTCATGGTAAAGCCAATCGTAACCAACCAAGATTTGGAAGATATAAAGAACCAAAAGATAAGTCATGACGATGGAATCAAAGGTGGGGAGGTTGAATTTGATATTAATGCCGATGGAACTATTATTGGTGAGAAGAAGGATAAGAAGAAACGGTCTAGATCTTCCTTGTCCGATACTGACGATGATGAGGAGACTAAATCAAAGAAGCAAAAGGTTAGCTTTTCTGACAATGGAAAGAAAGACACCAGTAACAATAGCGGAGATGAGAACGATAATCGCGATGACAGCTATGGATCAACCAAGCCCCATCATCCCCGAATCCTATCTCTCTTATCAACCCTACGCAAGCTCATTCCCAAGGGATCAGTGTTTAGCGTGAATACATCAATGTTTCATACCTCCCTTCGGGCAGTGGTGATTAGTCGTCTTGTATCGGAAATGTATCCCGATGAGACCAGTGGCAAGTCCGCGACTAAGGGCGAAACAAACAATATGAAATATGTTGGGGATGTTGTCAATGCGGCACTCACATATGCAGCACGACAGGAACATGCCCCACTCGATCTGGAAGAATCCGAGGAAGAGAGGCATCATCGAATGGCGGAATGGGGAACTTTCTGTCCCTCCGAACTTGTACCCTACCTCCCTGCCGAGGTGACCAAGTCGTTGAAATCACAATTAGGCGGGTTGAACGCAAACCTATCCACGCTCCTTGTTCAAATGTCCAAACTCCAATACCCACCTATTGTTTTGGAAGTGGAAGAGGCACTGGGTCACCCCAAAGGAGGTAAATTCGAAGTATGCACACGACAACTCCTCCAACGAATGAAGGCCCGTATCCAACATCAGGTCTTGACCACGCACCACAGTCTCGTTGCCGCACGTATCGTATCAGTGCTTCAAATGAAGGGACATTGCGAATCGGACGCTTTGGCCGAAGATGCCATGGTACCCGCCAAAGAGGCCCGTGAAATACTCCACCGCCTCCATCGCGATAAGTACATCAATTTGTTTGATATGCACATGACCAAAACGCACAATACAGGAACAGCCATATTCCTATGGGACGTCCAGCCATCCCGCCTCCTAAAAACGGTAATCAACAATATAACCACGGCACTCCTCAACTTGAGATTACGACGACAGCATGAAGTGGAGGTGGGTAAGGATTGGATGGATCGGGCGAAGGAGGCGGGGGCGACGGAGGAGAATGTTCATGAGGAGGATAAGAAGAAGTATTTGGCGTTTTGTAAGGGGTTGGAGAGGTTGGATTGCGCTTTGTTGCAGTTGGATGAGAGTATGATGGTGATTAAGGACTTTTGATAGTGTTGAGGGGATTGCTTTCAGTAATATTAAGTCCTTTTGTGTTACATCCATACATTGTGTTATTATTATCAATGTGAAGTTGTGACATCTACACACATATTCATCAATTAGCATACACAGAGGCCAGTAGCAATTCCATTTTGTGGCATATGCTGATGGGTATCTGTCAGCCTGCTAAAGCCATTGTCTGACATCCATACCAATTGTTCTATCATCCATGTTGTGATATCTACCTACACTATTTTTCTCCATGGTTAATATTCACTAGAAGCACACATATAACTTGTTTTCTTTACAGCATAACGATATTCACTAGGTGACATAATATACACGCGTCCACCTCTTGTCTTCACAGATTATAATAATATTCACTGGTGGCATACAGCGGCCCACCATCCAAAAACAGTGTCTCCGGATACCTCTCACTTATCCTCCCACTAAACCCATTCTTCATAATCACAGCCCCACTCTTACCAAATTCCCTTGTATACTTCTCCACCTGCTTACATATTGATTTCTTTGTAAAGTATGAATTCTCCTTCAATCCCGAGGCATAAAAAGATTTGAACTCGATCCATCCAATTTGTTTTCCGTTTATGTAAAGATCATCGAGGAGTAAACAGTCGGGTGTGCCTTTTGTTTCATCACCGTAGTGTAGTTTCATTGTATTTTCAGTAAGGTATTTGACATCATGTTCATCTAGAAAATTGTAGATGGTTTTTTCCCATTCTTCTCCCGCAGCACAATTGCTGTCATTGTAGCCAACGACATCATTATCTTTTGCATTCTGTAGTTGTTTCAGTTCCCATTCGGATAAGAATGAATTGACATTGACTGGGTCATCCTCATTAATTATCGACTGAACAATTCGTCCAGCAGGTCGTTGCGTGTTTAAACAAGTAAATTGTGGATATGCATCCAACACTCGTGGAGCTACAATTGCTCGAAAGATACTTACGGGGGGCAGATCATACTCTTGTGATATTTCCTTCAATGACTTTTGTTGACATTCAAATTTCTTCTTGATTTTATCCATTGTACTATCATCTTTCAACTTCCATGATCCTTTCAGGGTTTTGCGCATAATGAGTTGTTTTCGTATAGATAATGCCTGATGGTAAGTTAATCCAAGATCACCACATTCTAATTCAACTTCAAGTGCTCTGCTTCCTTGTAAAGGTCCGAATTCACCACGGCGGAGGAGAGTACCGGTATTGAGGAGTTGGATTTCTTTTTGGAGGGGTACGGGTTTGGCGCTTGGCCAGTGGATTGTTCTTTCGTGGCCACGATGGAGAATGTTGCTGTTGATGTCAAATGGCATGGTTTGAGCGGGTGAGTTCATGTAGCCTTGTACCGTGACCATGGAGGAGAGGCATGATAGCTGTAGAATGTTTGTCCAATGGGTCGCCATGGTTTGATACTAATGTTGCCAACGCCTTCCAATGCTACTGAAGATGGTGGAAAGTGAGAAGAGGTTTGATCTGAAAAGTGCCACTTGCCAGAGCTTGCCAAGATCACATCAAGATCACATCATCACATCAGCGAAGAAAAGAGGAAGAAGAGAAGAAAAAAATCTGATGGGGTGTATGTCGGGTGCGTGCTGGTCGCTGGTCGGGTGTCGTTTGATGCTGTTTGATGGGTGGCAGATGGCGGACAGCGCCGGGCAGATGTTTCAAAGACACTCGACCTCCTCCCGCCAGAAATATTTGGCGGGAGACACCAAAAGCCAACATGACACACGATCAATCAACAATAACAATAACAACAGCAACAGAATCCGGCTACTATGTACCGGCTCGCTAACAGCTAGAGCTAGCTAGCATTCTCCACTCATATTATTATCGCCGCCCTCTTTTGTCCAAGGGACGGCGGTGTTCTCTCCGCCCCGCCGTCCTCATCTCAAGTTACGATCTCCTCATCGTCGCAATCGTCCTGAATAATGAACACAAGACGTGGTGCTTATCGGTGAGATGTGAGATGCAGTCCAAGCATCATTCTACCCATCAAAACCAGTGCATAGTGCACACTAAGCGACATATATAGCAACATGAAAAGATCCACAAGCGTCGTCACTCTTTGCATGGTAACATTCCTTCAAGCCTATCTCCTCGTGAGTATATTCCCTTATGCTGCTTATATGGCTGTGTTTCTTTGGAACACACCATTGCAACATCTGACACGTAGACGACGACGGCAACTTCTTCGAGAGCAAATAATACCACAAGCAATAAGGAATGAGGTAGAAGAAACACATTATAAAGAGTATTCAACAACAAGAAAAAGAAACCTTTTTTCAATTCGAACTCAAATACAAGAACGAATACCACAAACAATAAACGTAGAACAAGCAGGCCCCTACGCCGCCCTCCTAGCCACAGCCTTCATGATCGGACGAACTCTCGCCGCCCTCCTCTGGGGACATCTCGCCGACATTTACGGACGCAAATTCGTACTATTAGTGTCACTCATTGGAAGTGGCTTTGCATCATTGTGGTTTGGTTTGGCAACGAGGTATGGAGGATGGGGTGGTGCTGTGGTAGCACGGGGTGTGTTGGGGGGGTGGAATTCGATTGTGGGTGTTAGTAAGACTTTGGCTACTGAGTTGGCTTTTCATGAATTTGATGCTGATGATGCTGCTGATGATGATGATGACGATGACGATGACGATGATGATGATGATGACGATGACGATGACGATGACGATGACGATGACGACGACGATGACGATGACGATGACGATGACGATGACGATGACGGCGATGGCGATGGCGATGCTGATGCTGATGCTGGTGACTCTGTTGATGATGATGATGATGACTCTGTTGATGATGGCTCTGTTGATGGCCTTGAGAGATGTGTTAATGGTGATGGTAGTTGTAGAGACAAGGTGGAATACACTCAACTGTCGCAAGAATGTCAACAGCAAAGACAGCACAGCGATACACATACAATCCCAGGCTCAAATGATGGACAAGACAATCAAGGTACAGATTTGCAAACGCCGCAGGAGAAATTAGAAACAAAAATTGTTTGCTTGGTAACGAGCATGCGAGCATGGTGAGCTCAGATGTTTTATTGCATCCTTGAATGTTAGCTCGATAGCTTAGCTTTTGATCCTGGTGTCATGCAAATGAAACGAACTACTAACTTTTTTCATTTGCTTTCGCAGGGGTTTCCTCGTCGCTCCTGCCATTGCTGGATATCTAGCAGATCCTCTCAATATCCGTACTAGTCACGGTGACGATAACCAATATGATACTCAATATCCTCATGTAATTCAAAGCACACTCGAAACATATCCATACCTTCTACCAAATCTCCTCGGGTCAATACTTTGCTGGGCTTCAGCACTGGCAGTTTACTTTGGCATACCAGAAACGTTACTCGAAAGTCGCAGCGCTTATTTGTTGGGTAGAGATTTGTATGACTGGGTATTTGGTTGCATGAATGCTGTACGCAACAATATTCATAGCATTTTCACGAGGGTCCGTTGTGTGTTTCGATCTGAAAGAATGCAACAACCACCTCCTAGTTCCTATGGTCATTGTAAAGCTGAGCTGAATACCATGGATAGTACCTCCAAGAATGGTTACTACGGATCTGTTGAAGGCAACGGAAATTCCCATCAACTACTTCACAAGGGTAGACAAACTTTATCGTCAATATGGTCCCGTCGCAATACACGATATCATCTTCTGGCATATTGGTCTTATTCCATGGTCATTATTGCTATTGATGAAGCCTTCCCATTGTATTGCATATCACGCAATAATGGTCTACATGGATTGTCCGAGTCTGATATTGGAGGAATACTTTCCTTCTCGGGGTTAATATTTAGTCTTGCGCAGTACAAAGTTTACAGTGAGTTGTTGGGCGAAAACCAGTGTAGATTTGTGAGAACGAGCCCCCTTTGTTGGAAATGAGTATTGTCTCTCCCTCTATTTTCACCTCATTTATTTCTTCCTCTAATTCATCCTTAATTTCACAGTATTGATAGTCAACAAATGGGGTGTACATGGATCGCTTGCCTTTGGGTGTTGGTGGGGTGTATTGCCAGTAGCTGCCATCCCATTAGCTTCATTATTTGTAAACACTAAACACGGCTCCATGATCTATCTCTCATTACTCATGGGCACCACAAAGATTTTCCAGTCAGCATTCTTTTCAAGTATAACCATTGCAACAAATAGGACAGTACCGAGGGATATGAGGTCGAGGATGAATGGCTTTGGTGGTATGGGTGCTGGTGTTGCAAAGGCTATTGGGCCAATTCTTGCAGGGTTTTGGATGGCGCATTGGCTGTCTTGGGATACAGATAATGGCGGCGACGGCAGTTGTTATTTGCCTATGGGTTCATTGATTGCATTTTGTGGAATTTCTTGTATTGGATTAGTTCTCCTTGCCTTGCTGCCTCTTCTTGGAGACTAAGAGTGGGTGCAATTATGCATGCATACATGATGCACATGGTGTATTGCTCATCTACTCATATGACTATACGGTTTGTACTAAACAGAAACAAGTATATCTTACAAAAAATAGAACAATTCATGCAAGATGGCCCTCTGTTATGAACCAATAAACATTATACCGTATCATACATCTTCTGGCGACAATTTCCTGTTCTACTTCTTCTTGCTATGATGCCCCTTCTCAAAGACAAGAACAATGGGTTACAGCTATGCATAATACTAATATTTGTTACTCATCTCATTTTATTCAGGACTGAATGTTGTAAATAGCAATCAAGTAGAGTGAACAAATGTTTATTTTTAAGCAATCGATGAAACTGCCATTACAACACGGAAGTGTCAACTTGTGAACGTTTCTAAGACGCTCAAAATAGAAAACTCCATCCCTCGTTTCATATGTTCTACGCCAATTTCCGAGAATGTCAGTTCGGGTGCGTGACCGATCATTGATCAACCTAGAGTCATGATTTCACATTTCCTAACTACGATGTATCTAGTATGGTGTTGTGCGTGGATTTATACGTCTGAGCTTTCAACGCAGTCGTCTAGAAGTGTCACTAATGAGCGGCCACTATCTCAGAGTGTTGGAAGTGTCACAATCAGAGTATTTGTCTTTTTATCAAAGCTTGCATTACCCTTTTGCGAGTTTACTGGGTAGGGCAGCTCGAGTTCGAGACTATACTTGCATTCTGAATCAGGTTTGATGACCAATTCTTTGTTGCTTACGTCGAGGTTCAGGTTTGCAGCTGATGTTACATGAGACGCTTTGGCCTTCGCGGCCCTGGTGAATGTGTTTCATGCGTGTGCTCAGCTAAGGATAGTGCCGGCAACACGCCTTGTTCCACAATTTGATATTTTGGAACAAGAGGCTTCACATCTCCTGTGACCGTCTCTGTTGCTTCCGTTGAGTCCTTTTCGCGAGGCGTCTCCTTGGGCCCTGTCGCATCTTTCTTCTCCTCGTTGTTTGAATTGCTACTAACCAGCAACGCCTTCGGTGCCCCACTCTTGTATCTCACACCTTGGAGAATCGTGTAGCCTGGGAGGATCTCGATCTCATCTCCAGACTTTTTGAATGCACTTGCGACGGCATCCTTGGCGATATCAACAATGAGATTGAGAAAGTCTTTTCTCTCGTGCGCATATCTCAAGCTAGTGGGATGGAAGCAGCAGTCAAATGTTGCAACAAGATTGTTTCCAGATTTGTCATGTTCCATGCGTAGAGGTCCAATGGCGTAAGGTATAGACCAACTTGAGCCTTCAAGCTCTGATTTGTTCGCAACTGGCTCGGCAACTTGCTCCGAGTGTACCATATTCAAAAACAATTTGCTTTTGCCTGCGTTATCTTCGCTCTTCCTGTGTTTCATGCATTTCACAGCAAATCCGCTGTGTAGTAACGAATGACACGATTATCGAAAACGATTTCGATTAGACGAGGATATTTAATCAGTTTACGAAGAAATGGAGCTCCAATCGAAATCAAGAATCAAATCCGTACCTAGATGGTCGAACAAGGGCTTTGCCGAACGGCAGCTCATTTTGTGCCTCAAGTTGGGCAATATATGCCTCTTGCTCTTCCTTATATTTGGGATCGGATAGCTCGCTCACGTAGTCTGCCATGAGCTTACAAAAGGTTTCGTCTTTGAAGGCTTCCTCCAACTGCTTTGCTTCTTCTGAGGTGAGCTTGGCATCTTTGGAATCAGAAGTTGCACGTGGCATCGTGTTGTAGTACTAAACAAAATCCAAACAACTGCTCCGTAGAGTTTCGGTGTGACCTCGGTCCAAAATGGATTTGTGCCCTGCAATGTCTGATTAATTTACACCAAAGGTTCAAACAAATTTCAAATTTCAAATTGAAAGTATTTCTCTCGCGTCACAGGCTTGACCT
>JAZGVS010000659.1:0-12955 GCA_037356235.1 Bacterosira constricta
GGTCGAACCCATGCCACTAGCTTCGTCCTGCAAACGATGTGTCGCTCACAAAATATGTCTGTTTTGCTTTGGTTTTGAACTTAGTTCATCCTCAGTGTCGAATCATAAAGCTTGGTCACCTAAGCAATGCGATAGACGCATCAATTCATGATGCTTTCATAGATGTAAAATTTAAGATCTAACTCCAAAATGGGGCAAAGATATTTAACTAGCGGTGATGCTAGTTAAAAAAGTGGTGCATATATGCGCCAGTACCCCCATTCCCCATTCCTATTAAGGGGGTTGGACAGCTTGGACGGTGGATGAGCCAAGACAACCGGACGGATCTTGAGCTGGCATATGTTGGATTGCAAAATACCTTCTTCTTCGCGGTAATCCGTCCTTTGCAAATATGGGACCACCAATGACCGATTGACTACGCAATGTAGACGAGAGCCAGGATCAGATTAGCTGGGCTGAGTTCCTCCACAGCAAGGTATCTGTCAAGATATCAGCAATCCAAGAGCTCCACTGTACCGTATCATCTCCCTGCTGAACGAATGGCAAAGATTGGATGAAACGCTTTGTGACCCATCTTTTACACATCTCTCACTCACAGTGGATGTATCATAATTTCACACTGCACGGCAATACTAGTACTAGAGGATACACATGCGGCTCAAAGAATGGAAAATGTGTTGTTAGAAATTGAACGTCTACTGGATTTAGACCCAGACGATGTCGATATCCCTCCAGGTAGCAAATTTTATTTGGAGACGGACTTCAGTGGCCTTCATTGGTCTTCCTTTAAACAAACAACCCTACTGGGTGATAGCCATGAAAGCAGCCCGCAGCAGGCAGGTCCATGAATTTTCATCTTGCAAAGGCGGCAACGCGCGTGAGCAACAAGGCATGCCACCACATGGCGTGTTACCAGACCCACTCTAAACACCAACGCTGTGGAGGAACAGGGATTGCGCACACCCACCATGCGTCACCGTCCTCATCCAGCTGGTATTGAAGCAGTGTATGCATCCCAATAAACGGCTGAAACATTCAGATTGAGATGTGCTCATCGGCAACAAGAGACGAAGAGGAAGGCATAGGCATAGATGTGGACACAAGTATGTTGTCATGCTAATGATATTTCCCTGGTGATATTAGAAACAGTAACTGTGAATATATTAAGGTAAATCATAATGCACGATCACGGCGCAATTACGAAGATGCTACTACTGTCTGCTTTAATGTATGCAGATGCCAATCTAAAGAATATGCTTCTTGATCATCAGATCAGCATAGCTTTCGAACAAGGGCTCATTGCGGCGAGCTTGATAAGTTGTACATTATTTAGAAAATTTCTGTACATTCTGCATATCAATATTATTAAGTCAAAAGGTTTGGACGGCTCTAGGCCGGGCTTTTGTTTCTTGCTATTGTGCGCGATTGTGCAGCACAATAAATATTAATATTATGTTACTGGTACTTGTAATATTATAATCTGATAAACGAGGTAGATGATGCACAAACAGCAAACAGATGGCGCTAAATAAGTTCTGAAATAAGCAACTGCAATTGATTTTAACATTATTGATGCTACAACATATCAACTAGAACTGCAGTCATAGGCACGACAAACAATCAAACCCACAACAAACGAAAGTGAAATGATGCTACCTACCAGAAAATAGAAACTGGTGATATGAACTCGGCTGTCATTATCCGTTGGGTTGTCAACGCACCTGAAAGCTCTTAGACGAAGGCACAAAATATCAATGTTCACAAATAAATGGACTGATACTGAATTCTAAACACTGCATGCATTGCACCAGTAATCTTGGTGGGTCGATTTTTTATCAACGGGGGATACTGCGATTACTAATTTTCAACGTACATGAATGCGTGGAGGGCATTTTCTGGGGGTATCTTCAGGTATCTTCTATAAATTCCGACGTACGATACAACCAAAAGCGTTGGAAATTAGTTCCTATGTAGAACCAAAATTTCAAATTTGTCCCGACGAGATTTTCATGTGCCACCGAGATTTTCATGTGCCACCGAGATTTTCATGTGCTCCCCATCATGTGGTAGTATCGTACAGTACGAATGGACAATCATAACCACAATACTCCCCATCATTCCAGCCCCATAGCCATAGCCCCATCTCCTCATCTCGCTCGTCCCATCTCCAAGTATCACCATAAATAATCCTGATCTTAATCCCAACTGCTCGCCTTTATTGATAAGAACCACCGTGAATTGCAAAGAGATCTTCAAGTTGAAATCGACACGGAACTGTTTCTTTGGCAAGCTACAACTTTAACTCCAGCAAGTTACACACACGCACTTTAACTATACAACATTTAACAGATGAAGTGTTTACTTCTCCTAGCTAGTCTTCTCGTTGTGCTTGTGAGCGGCCAAGGTGGTCTCAGATCAGATCCTGAAATATCGCTGGAGAATGGAGATGGTCCGCTTCAATTACTCTATGATTCCGAGAGCAGTCATCGACATGGGCTCAACACAAATCCTCATCATAACCACGAGAAACGTTCCTTGAATCAACAAGGCATTTCCTTGAATCAACATCAACAAGGCGGTGATCCCCTTTCTTCAGGTTCACCTCAACAATCCAGGCTATCTTGCTTTAGCAATCAACGTCGAGTGAAGATAGGTGAGTGGCTCTAAAACTTTGCTATAAATAAGGTACACTGAATTATATTCATCCGTTATTCACAGCTTATTATCGTACTCTGTTCATGATATGAATTGAAAAGAGATCGAGGTATGTTGTATTGTTTCAAAATAATCAAAGACCTGCATGATTTCTATCTTGACTTTGCGTACAGATGAGTTGCACGCTAAATTCTGCTTATAATATTCTAATGTCTTGATCTGTCCATGTTGCTTTATTCTGCGAATGAAACACAGACAGACAAATACGGCTACGAAACATCATGGCTTTTTCGCCGCCGTGGTGCCGGAGATCCAGTAGTTCAAGGCCCAGATAGCACCGTGAATTACGATTCATCCACGCTTTACAAAGGTACCATTTGCGTCGATATTGGCATGTATGAGTTTGAAATCAAAGGTATGAGTTCGATGTAATCCAAAGCTTCTTTTGAATTGATTTTGTGACTGTGTCTTATATCTTAAAACAATTTGTAATCAAAGATCAATTTAAGGATGGGCTCTGCTGCTCTGCGGGACAAGGTCACTACAGCATTGTTGTTCAAAATGGTAATGGTAGTTGGAGAGCTGCTGCGAGAGGAAGCAAATTTACAAGCTCTGCAAAGCATCTCATTGGTGAGTAATGCAAGCATTGAATCTGTTGCAAGTGGTAATTTTTGGTATTCATTTATCATGCTGCTCAAACTATATTTAGACGTAGGACTGACGGAGTCTACAATGACGGATAGAGATGAAGCATATTTGGTGGCACACAACAAACGTAGGCTTGAGTGGCATACCCGGTATAACAAGAAATACGTTCCTCTCAAATGGAGCAGAGGTGAGTTATCCAAACCCTTGCAGTCACAAATTCTTTCCTGGTGGCCCATTCTCAATGCACTTTCATCTATTGATTATCCACAGGCCTTAAGAGAAGTTCAATGGAGTACGCAATAAAATTGCTCGACACGTGTCAGACTGGGTTACCCGAGCATGATCCTAACAACCCTTTCGGCGAGAACCTTGCGCGGAATAAAGGCAGCGGCGGCTGGGGTCAATTGTACGATCCTGATAAGATCCTGAATAGATTTGTGGAACGTGAGGAGGGATTACCCTGGGCGAGGAATGGCCACTTAACAAATGCTCTTTGGCGTGCGACAAAGTATGTCGGTTGTGCTGAAGCCGAGACGACTTACTATGTAACCAATGCGTCAGGAGCGAAGGTACTGCACAATTGTCGAGCACAAGTTTGCCGCTATGCTAAACCAGGGAATTGTGGTATGGGGAAATTTAGGAACGCGAATGGTATCCATGATTGGGAAAGAGCCATGCTAATGGACGACTCACCGTGCGGTCCTGACTGCCCACCAGAGGGATGTCACGAATAGCCTGACTGTCCTCCAGAGGGATGCTCCGAGTAAGGCATTTGCACATCATGTTGTAGAGGGATCCTTCCGTTAACGTTCATAGAATGCATCGAGATATTCGTTCATTGTCGCCACTACTAGCTTGAATAGAATGGCAAAACAAAGATTACATGTAAAGAAAAAAGACATTAAGATTTAGATACAACTATGTAAACACAATCCTACAAATGATGACTCATAATGATTGAATGATAATTTACTCATAATGATCACATTGTAAAACCACCTTTGCGACCAGGCCTGTTTTGATACCACCTATGGGACCACGAGCGCGTACGCCTAACTGCTCTTCCACTTTGGTACAATAAAATAATTCGTCATAGGATAGATTTACTTTCATATCAAAATTTACATAATGATCACATAATTTGCTTTGATACAATAAACGTCCAACTAACAGGAGATAGCCCATATGCAAAGCCAGCGTGACCAACTAACTCACACAATTTACTTTGATACAATAAGAAAATCGCAGAAAGGAAGTACACCACCAGTATTTTCACTCTTGCTAATTTCTGCTGGGGACGCAACATCAACACCCCGCTTCAAATAACGAAGCTGCAAACTAAGCCCATTCGTTCCCGCTTCCAACTCAGAGGAGGCCAAATTTGTCAGCATGTTTACAGATCCTGGTGGTTTTGTGTCAATCAACGATGGATTCAAAATGGCAGAAATGCAATCCATTGGCTGTTGGTCCGTAGATGTCGCAGCTGCCATTCGTTGGTACCGACCAGTGATACCTCCGACAAATTTGACATGATCTGCCCCAACCAATCCAACCATCAGACCTCCCGGGTTGGCCTTCGTCCATTTGTAAGCATTGTTTGCCATACTGAAAGTGTTGTGTTTGGTTGTAGAAGAAGTTAGGAGAGAGTGAAAAAATGAGTTTCTGTTCGAAAAAACAAAAATTATAATGATGAATGAATCTTACCCTTCGTCCCACAGAATCCGCCCACTGAAGAACCGAGTGAATGGCATATCCTCTTCCAATTGTATACCAGTAATGGTAGTCTTAAGAATGCCAATCGATTGATGAAAATCATAGCTCGGACTAATGACATAATCCACATATGTTTTCTGTGGACACACGATGTGAGAGAATTTGGCAATGTGAAAATATTTACATTGTTCGCGTACTTACATAGTATGGACTAGACGCAAATTGTGCAAACCCAGCAGGATCACTAATATATTTCCGAAGCTTATCCTTTGGCAGGTTAGGAAACCCTCCCAACTCTACCAAACCAAGGTCTTCCGAGTCGACATTCAATGCCAACAGAGGAATGTTCAATTCCCGACAAGTCTCGAATACGGGAAGATACCCCTCAAAGGACCAGCTCCATCGTTTATCCCAATCCACACGTTTCCTCATCTCTTCTGCTGATATTTGTTTCGCAATGTATGCATCTAACGCTGGTTGGAACTGCACCTGTACCATTTCAAGTCCCACAGCCATGTTACTGTTACTGCCATTCTTTTTATCTCGACGACTACCAACTTTTTTCAATCTTTGTTCATGGGTGCTTCTCACAAAGTCAGCCTGTAACAAATGATCTTTGGCAGAGTTATGGTGTTCTCCTAACCACAATGCACCTCCTCCATTGCCACTATTTGTGTTAGTCATGGCAAATATTTGATTCAGGTCGGATGGTGCAATTTGTTTGAGGGATGGATCCAAGTTGGCCGATGAATCAGGAAATATTTGATACGATGAAAATGAAGAAGAGTCATTATTCTTGGTTGATGTGTCTTCTGCAACTGCTGCGTTTGGTGCTACTATCCATCCGGACGACAAAGATGCAACTCCTCCAAAAGTGGATGTTATTGTCCTACCGATCATCTCGCGCCTGCTGCTTTCGACGGACATTGCATTTGTGGTGCCATGCAGGTATGCATTCAATGCATACACTTGGTAGATGAAAATTGCCTTGTACGACCACATGATGGGAGGGGATGCAGGAGGTAGAATGAATTACGATTTGACCGCGCAACTGTGCCCAGATACCGTTAATATGGTTCTATTATTGTTAGCCAGGAGGAGGTCATCATGAATAACAGGCAAACAAGGCCGAGCGAGACCGACAGGAGCGAGATTTCTCGACGTCGACAGAACAAAAAACAATCAGTATGAGCCTGGGGATGACGCAGAATTGAGGCTTTTTCTCCTTTTTCTTCCCGCGCCCCAATGTTGATTTCTTACTTCGTACAATATCGTCCAAAGCTTCGTACGATCAAGACAATCAGACGCGAGCTATTGTATTTGATTCGCGATCATACACGTTCCGCATTCGCGCTAATCGACTTCGATTTGCGGACAAGCGCCGACGGCCAGACCTTTGATTTGCGTGTATTGGAAACAAGGACAAGAATTGTTTCTGCCGCCAATACACGCTGAGCCATATTTATCATTTTTCGTGATCTTTGAGCAGATCTACCTAGATAGGTAGGTAGGTATCTATATGTACCTATTTCTACGTAGTATTGTACGTATCCAATACATGTTGAGCCAAATCCATCGTTTTCCGTGATCTATGATGTTTGCAAATAAATCCCAAGATAAATCATAAATCCGTCTTCACTTCCGGAGTCATGTCAATTGACCTCCCCTTAAAATTAGCATCCCTAGAGGCCAGAAACGATTGGTGTATCCCCTCTCGCCATCATCTAATACTAATATCATGTCACCACATGTTGGTGCCCCGCCTCTCGCGGCGGCTGGCACGGAACCACCTCTCTCGCTCGCGGCTGCCAAGGAACCAGAGAAGGCACTCGCGGCAAATAATGCTCCAGCTAATAACGCCACAGCCAAGAACGCTCCGGACGGGCTGGCACCTGCCCGTGCACCAACCAAACAATCCGTTCAGGCGGAGGCACCACTATTTGATGCATCCGCCAAGCCATTCATGCCAACGGTTGTATTCTCCCATCTTGAAAAGTACTCCATCGAGGATATAGAATTTGATAATTTCTATGATATGGACGAGGACGAGTGTAAACCAGTGACATTGCTGGTTGCTGGGATTGGTGTCCCCAACTTCCCAGATCCCAGCGACATAGAATGTGATGAAGCAATAACTCGCATAATACAGAGGGATAAGAGTTCTCTTTACTCCAAATCTGAGGTCCTTCCTGGTTCCTCCAAAGCCAAACCTCATCTACTGAAAGAAATTATCCGTCGGGTAATTCTGAAGAAGGTGGAGACGTTGCCTAAAGTTTCGAATTGGAATAAAAAGAAATCCATAGAATTCCTCAAGAATAATCCTCCTCCCATCTGCGAACACCAATCAATTTTCCGGGAGTACAATCTTCTCAGGACAATCCTGATAGAGCACTATCTCAACAAATCCGGCTCTGCTGATGCCAATCTTTGGCGTACAGTACGTTTGATTGAGTGCATTTTGGCAACGGTTTTGCAATCTGATTTTCGTCGACGGAATGATCAGGATAATAGGATACGACTTGATGGACGGCATTCTCCAGATTTCCCCAAATCTTTCCATGAGAAGACAGCTGATTTGTACAACTCCGATCTGACTGTTAATAGTAGGAAGTTTTCTACTGAATAAGGAGACCCCATTGACGTCATCATGGTACTGACACAGCCTGATAGGGATCATCAAATCGATGGTGAATTTGTGCGGAAAAAGATGGTCAAGATGAAGGGACCCTTAATGACCATCGATCACAACATCAAGGCCAGCGGACAAGGAATTGGTTCCGTTGGTGGCAATACAGTCAAGGATTTTGTCTCTGGATGCCAGGATGCTAAAAGACCAATGGCCAATGGTCCGGCCACTGGGTATGCCTACCTACGCCTCAAGGAAGAAGATGAGTTTGACCGTATGGTCTGCGTGGGAAATTCTACTGTAGCGGCGACGTCGAAGAATACTCCAAGAATTGGAACTGGCAACAAGCGTAGCAAGTCCTCTAGTTTGAAGAAGAAATGTAGACGGAAGACAAACACCCAAGATTTAGGAGAGGACGATCCAAGGATGAATCTGCTTTTGGCTATGAACAAGAAGATGAGCGCCAATGATAAGAAGTTCGAAATTGATCAGCTTCGCTACCAGATTACCACTGATGAAACATCACTGCTGAATCACCAGGAGAATCAACGTAAGCTGAAGAGGGAAATGCGGAACCTGAGAAAAGAGTTATTGGAGGATGGGTACTCAGCGGAGGATGTAAAGAAGGATACTGATGTCAAGGAGTTAGTTGATGATGTTGCGGGAGGTATTATTGTCGTGAAGAGGATCGAAGAGCGAATAGCAACACGCGTGAAGGAGTTAGAACAGTCAGAGACAGAATATTTAGACCAGAAGAGAAAGGCAGCTATCGAGGCATCTCTTTTCAATGGAGTGGAAGAGAAGGATGGTGACGACGAAGAAGATGAACAGAACGAAGAAGAGCAAGATGAGTTGGACCTTCTTCTTGATGATGCTAGTAATGACGGTTCCTGCGCCATAGCCGACGAAGATTTGATAGAACCTGAAGAGTTTGATGTCTAACACTATTCAATAAACAGTAAGATCCTAACTCCATTATTATAATTATTATATCTAATAGCAAAGTTGGTACTTGTATTCAATACATTGATATTTATTTTATTTACCTGTCAGGTATAGGCGGCCTTCGAAGGTCCATCTCAGCAACGTGCTGCATCATTTGCCGCATAGGAGTTACACGCTGACGTAACCGTTGCGGCCTCCGGCCCCTACCTCCAGGCTCATCTTGGAAATGGTGACCAGAACCCAACAAATCATCTGGCCTACCATTTCTATCCAGCGTCACAGCTGATGGAACCCCTTTCTGGCGACGGGTTGGCCCACGCTCTCGGCGTGCCATATTCTGGATATTTCTCTCGTCTTCGTTAACAGTACCCGGGGTTTTTCGAGAGTCGTAGTCCACACAAAAATTGTGTAGACGCATCAAGCACATGACAATAGACGGTACCTTCAAAATTGACATGGATAAAGGTCGGCGCAACACAGCCCATCGATGCACAAGGATTCCAAAAGCTCGTTCAATAGTAATCCTCAATTGGCACAGATAGAAATTATACGCATCTTCGAGTTCAGATATATTGAGCCCAGGAATGGGAGTTGACATTGATCCATTTTCAACAAATGCATTGTCGCCAGCAATACTGTAATCTTCCAAAATAACAGTGCTATCGTCACTCTCCAATGCTCTGCCAATTTCTGAACTGGTCCAGGCAAGATAGTCAGAAGTAGAAGATGGATGACGAATTTCAGCCCACCGAAATTTTGTCTCATGATCACAGCCTGCCATTAGGAGCCAGCCGAACTTGTCTTTTCTATAACAATGAAAAAGTCGCTGTCCAATTTTTAGGAAGTCACAGTCGTCCTTCGATGGTTGAGTCGTCCAGACTAGCATTCCATCTAGAGCTAACATGATTTTATCAAAGTCAGCCCCACTCTTCATACGAAACCCAGCGGCGATTTCTTTTTGCTCTTCGTGAGACGGAAAGTCCGCATTTCCAGCATTAAAACCAAGGGATGGTTCTTCGTTCACAACGTTTACAACCCCATAAACAGAATCATATACTGACTGCTTGCCCATTCCATGTGTCAGTATAATATCATAAATCGATGCCCCTGCAAAAAAACGCAAGGCGGCTGATAATCGGAGCCTAGTAGGAATTGATCCGTTTGGGTCTGAACCACGGGCACGTGGAACTATGTTGAACTCTTCTTTCAACTTTAGTTCGAGTACCTCATGTAATAATTCAAATGATTCTTTTCGCATCCTCCATGCCTTTCTTCCATAGCTGCCAAGCTCGGCCCACATACTATCAACTTTTTTCCTTGTACGGCGAATGTTCTTCGTTCCAAGCAATCTGCCACGAAGATTCTTCTGCTCATCCTCATCAAGCAGATCTAATACACATGAGACCATCATAAGATGATGTCGCCGGCGATTCAGTTGGCGCCTCATAAATATAGGAGGACGCTGGGACGGTATAGCAAAGCACATGATGATCAATACTCTAAAATTATACAATGACTTATTATAGCATGATTTATGCTATATTCACCACCACCGGGAATGCTATTTCATTCCCCAGTACTACTGATAAAGGGGCTTCTGTCTTAAAAATAAAGAGGCCCCAGAGTGATGGTCTCGCCAACTCGGTGGCACAAACAGAGTACATCAAAATGTGACCAATGACAACAGACATCCACCCAATAGTACTTGCACTTTTAGCGGGAGAGCTGTTGCCGGAACCATCCGTACAATACGATACAAGACATTATGGTACAATATCTTCTATGGTACCCTCTAGCTAGGTACCTATGGTACCCTAGCTAGGTACCTATGGTTGATATTCTTATGCCGCGGCGCGGTCTGATGTCATATGTCGTAGCCAGCGAACTCGGGACCCAGCTAGCTGGCGGGACCGAGCAGGTGCCCGTTGAGCGAATGCGTGGAGCGCAGGCGAAAAGAAAATACAACGGACACCTTTCCATATTCGCGTCGCGCGTTCGCTCTACGGGATTGCCGCAGCGCGAATGCGCAACGCGTATGATCGCAAATCAATTACAATAGCCAGCGCCTCACACTTATGTACAGATCGTCGAAATTAGGGATAACCAAATTGTTGTTTTCGTTTTGGTCATTTCATTTATCTACATTCTTCATCACTGAACAAAATATTTATAAAAAAAACAAATTTTCGTAGATAAATTACCGTAACCCTTGAACGATCGATTTTCACCCCCTGACTTGGTACATGAAAGCCTTTGGAACAGTATGCAAGATTCACATGCAGCATGGGCATGTAAGACTCATGTGCAAGACTGACGTGCAACATTGACATGCAACATTCTGTGGTTTCGTTCATTATGTCTTCCCTATAGTATATTCATTTTATCTCATAAAAACTTTCACCGATCATAAACAACATCAAATCCTATTCTACCATACTCTACGCTTCCGTTGCTACTATCCCAACCAAAACTACCATCATGGTTAAAAGTCTCCAAACTTCTCCAGCAAAAAGGAATTCATTTCCCAAAAAAATGAAGATGAGTCCAATCCGTAAAGGAAACGGGGCTTCACAAAAATACACGATGAAGATCAACGCCTACCAGACCTTGGTTCCGAACCTAGTTGTTCTAAATGCTTCTAAACCAAAAGATACACCTGAGGCAGCTTTCATCTGGCCAATGAGGAAACAGTTCAACAGCAACGAACATGGAAAACAGTTGGCACAGAGTTGGAATATGTTGGGTTTCTTTGTCCGTAGGAACCATGGACAATACGCAGGTGCTGGACATGACGGACCTATGAAAACTTACTTCGGATCCACCTACCCTTGGCATGGCATGGTCATCTACAACGAAGACGAGGATGCTATCAGCACAGTGGCTCAAAAACTTGCCCGGGAGTTTACAAGATTTGCAAGGAACAAGAATCTTTCTGGTATGGAAAAACCGGACACTTATGCCCTTGGGACTGTTCATACCGACAACCCCCAGCATTTGAGCTGGCACCTTCTCGATGAAGACTGCATGATCTTTCTCAAGAAACTCAACAAGAACGCAACTCTCGATGAGTTGAAGGCCAACGATGGAGTTTTGGTGCAGTTCTTTGGTGATGCCGATCATGGAAGGAGTTTGTTGGAGGACATTGGAGAAGATGGGATGGGAAGACATCATGGTGGGTGATGACGACGAGTAGTAATTGGAAATTCGGCATTGAAGTTCTTTTTGAAGAATCCAATAATGGCCACTTTGGGTAGCTGGGGCAATAAGAAATAAATCACTTTTAGGTAATCATTCACTTTTGAAAATTACCTATCAATTCAGCATTGGTCTAAAATGACTAATTATTTTTTCTCCGCTGGTTCGCATTTTAATACCATTCTAAAATGATTTAAGTACCATCTTCACAACAATCACACATTATCCTTGGGCCAAGAGACTAGATAAGAAACCATTCTTGCATGCACTTTGACAAGATACACAAACACACCTCTTCAAACCCGTTCACATCTCTAAGTCTTGCAAGATTGACTCATTTTTTTTCGTACTCTTGTCTTTTTGTCATGCATTGGAATCATTCTTGCGTGCACTTTGACAAGATACACAAACACACTTGTCTATGTCTTGAAGCATTGACTTTTGAGTGAGGCTGATACTATGCATGCAGTATTACAAGACACACCCATGCATCTTTTAGTCTTGCAAGATTGATTCGTTTTTTTTGTACTCTTGTCTTTATGTCATGCATTGGAATCATTCTTGCATACACTTTGACAAGATACACAAACACACTTCTTTATGTCTTGCAGCATTGACTTTTGAGTGAGGCTGGTACTATGCATGCAGTATTACAAGACACACCCATGCACATCTTCAAGTCTTCCAAGATTGATTCGTTTTTTTTGTACTCTTGTCTTTATGTCATGCATTCGCTTCAATTATATTCAATTGTCATAAAACACAACTTGTCTCAAGTGAAACACCTCACACTACTACAATACAGTCCTTTCACAACACTCCTATAAATCACAGACACTGACAATACCAACTTCTTCCACTGTAGGTTTGTTCTATTGAGTATATATTCTCTTACCGTTTCAATTCTATTTTGTATTAACCACGCATCATGTTATATTTTCCATTAGCCATGGATCCAACAGGGAATAAACCATTCAATGCTACAGAAAGGAAGAAAGAAGAAGCTGCACGTAGAAAGGCCAAGAGGAAGGCAACTCTATCAAATCACTATAAAAATCTTAAGAAGACAAAAAAGTATGACGTTCAGTTGGAACAGAAGAGGCTAAGTTATGCATCACGTCCTGAACCCAAGAAGAGTGCAAGAAAGGAAAGATATACATCAAATCCAGAGCA
>JAZGVS010000660.1:0-12964 GCA_037356235.1 Bacterosira constricta
CCTTGCTTCCAACAGCTTGACCTTGGTCAAGTTTCCAACATATTCAGATTGGATGCCGGAGTACTATTTGGTAGACTCCGACCCCCCTCCAAATTCTTGGGAATAAAATGCGCTGCTGCCCAAAAAATCTGAGACAAAGCATAGGTAGCGTTCTTGTGGTGGATATCACGCTCACGGGATCCCTCCGGTCCTTGCTTGCTCTTGTCACAAACCACACGGTGCTGGAGGATCTCCTCCTTCGATCGCTTGGTGGCACGGCCCCAATACGATACCACGGAGGTGGAAGAGATAACAGACGAGTTCCCCTCTTCCGTCCCTACATGGACTTGATCTACTGGAGGAGCAGCTGCTCCCTCAGGAGCAGTATCCCCTCTTTCCACATTGCGTTCTTCACTTGGCATGGTGTCTGCTGGGGTAACATTCCCTCCAACAGATTTGCTTGCCGATCCTACTCGCGAAATTTGAGCAGCAGGCGATAGTAATTGCTCCAATTCTCTCGCGACAGTCGAGAAAGATGATGATGCCGTGGACGAGCGTGTTGACATGAGCCGGCGCCTCTTCAATTGATGGCGGTGATGATTCTTGTTGATCAACGAGTCGACGACGAAGACGATAGCGCTTGCGTCGGATTCTTGGTGCAACTGTGACGAGTTGACAACGATGATAAAATTTCTCGTGCCAGCGACAAACGGTGCAGATGGTACTCTCCAAGCGCCACTAAGCTGTGACAGAGCGATAGCGTCACTTGATTAAATGTGATGCCGCCGAGGGCAATAGAGGAGAGAAAATGAGCAGGGTATAGAGCGTATATAGTACACTGCTGGGCCTGATCTTCCTGTTGTCATATTGGAAGACCCTGGTAATTCTAAGAAGATGATGACTTTGATCACAAATCTCAAATCCATCGCCCCATCAGCCCACCCACTCCATTCAATTTCTGGCCTCAACATGCCATTTATTAAGGATGAGATGAAGAAACAACTCCATTGAACACTGGTATTGGCATCAATAATAACAACACTGAACAGCCACTACTAGGCTGTTGTCAACAGCCTAGAAGTGGCTGTTTATGATATTCATACCAGTTCCGTGGATAATGATTCAGTAACTAAGACTGAATCTGAAATATCATTGTCATAAGTGGCTGGAAATCCGGGGCGGGTATTCTGCACCTGTACAAGTACAACCCGGATCTGAATGAAGTCATTCCTATCCAAGAGTCAATTACTGCCCGGACAGTCTACTCAATTGACTTGAGTCATGTCTACCTTATTTGCCAGGGTGGCTATGAATACGGTACCTCCATCTACCGTCAAGAGGAAACAAATCAGATATTTACCTTTCTACAAAACTTCCCTATTGATTATTCCCAAACCCATCAATTCTTCCTTTTACTTAAGTAGGGCATACGTGCACATCAATTCAACATATCTCTATGGAGTAACTAAACCAATACCTTCTGCTTCTATAAGTACAGAACCAATCTATTTCGCTCTCTTTTTCTGACATACAATACATTTGCTTTGTTATCAAGAATATCTTAATCCTACAATGCATTAAATGAACATATCTTATCCACATATGTCATACTAGTACTAGTTTCAATGGATCAACCTGGATTAACGATGAGGTCAACACACTTCGGGACAACACCGTGGTATTGCTATATCAGCTGCTGTTTTCCTCACAGCTTCCATCCACAACCCATGGCAAAATCCCCCCTGATTCGACCCCCTGGCACTAGGCCGATTCCACCAAACATCCTCAATCCTTAAAATATCCCAATACTCACTCACAAAATATCGTTTCAAATCCTCTCGACTGAGGCGTCGTGGATTTGACCAACCAGCACCATGATTAGCAGTGGAAAAGCAACCAACGAACAAACGCTCCGTCACCAAATGTCTAAGGGAATCGGCATAGACTTTTGCATCTTCGTCGGATAAACAATGCAAACATGCTGAGTCCACGGCTACATCAAATGTCCCTTTTGAGGAAAATGACTCATTGAGTTCCGTACAGGATGCTACGCGATAACTAACATTTGAGTTTTGGGACGGAGATGAGTCATTATCCATCATCTGAATCCTTTCCTTGGCTCTACGAATGGCAGCCGGCGAAATATCAAAGCCGGTAACACTTCGCGCTCGGCCAACATTCCCAGCGAGAAATTGGGCATTTTCGCCCAATCCACAACCACAGTCCAGAATAGATTTATTTGCAAAGATTCCCGTCCTGGCTTCCTTTTTTATGCATGGTTGGGGACCGCCTACGTCCCATGGGATTATGGATTCTTGTGCTTCTGAATTATCATTATCGTCATTATTATTATTGTAGACTTGTCGATAATAATCAGGGGGTAGCACTTCATTGATGGCTTTCCACTTCGATGATTTGCTTGATGGTGAGGCTGAGAGGCATTTGGCAGAGTGTAAATTGAAAAGACAAATCGAGAGGAAGATACAGAGACGCCAACGTGGGTGCGATGGCATGTTGATTATTCGCGCTGTAGCCTTCGCTTGATGCTTCATGCCGGAATGCAATTCTTCCATGGCTCTCATTCAATCATTGCTCATTGCATAAAGTAATGGTGGACGTTGGGAGTTTTAGGAAGCAAGCGACCAATTATTTTTGGCCTCGACATCAACCAATCCAACCATCTCCATAGGGCAGGTTTGGCATGGCCCTGGATCACCCTGGATGGCGTCCGCCCGTGCAAGGAGCGTGCAGAAAAGCAGCAGCGATGTACCTATGTATGTTGTGGTCAGTTGTGGGTTGTGGTTGTGAGCTGTTGTGAGCTGTTGTGAGATGATGTGATGTGATGTGGCATGCGTTGACATCTACTGCGAAATATGGACTTCAATAGAGGAATTAGTATTGTATATTCTTTATGTCGCCAAGATATTGTAAGATATGATTATTTAGATTAGATATCTAGACAGTATCTAGATCTGATCATGATCTTTCCATTTTTTATTTCCTCCATCATCCCAGAGCCCAGAGCTCCATATCCCGCCCAAGCTCCAACCCTCTGCCCTCTGGCTCCAACTGTTTGCTCCAACCTTGCCCGTTGCCTTGCCTTTGTCTCAATAAATCATGTCACCACTACAGATTCAATTGAGGAACTGGATGTTGATATCAAAGCCCTCGACCACGTATCGTTGGTGTCGGTTGTAATCTACTTGTCGCTCTGAATAACCCCATAACCACTGCGTCCTATGCAATCAAGGATGATTTCCTGTCGTGAATTTAAACGGAATGCTGAACGATTCAAGAACTGCCGCGGCGTGGTCTACGCGGTCGTCACAGTTCATGCGCTAGGAATCAAATCGTCTGGCTGTAGAAAGGTTGTTGCAAATAATTCAAGAAACTATGATGTCACTACCTGGCATCATCAACGCTGGCATCGGACGAGGGAAATTGTGGGCAAATGGGAGATGGGAGCCCTTGACTCCTGACAACGAAGAATGATACTTATAACGATGGGGATACATTGTCTGGGAGGGTATCACGAAACATTGCCTTCTTGGGTCAGGGCAGGTCAAGGCTCTCAGGGACACGAAAACGTGCTTCGCCAGGGGAGATTATTGAACTGAGCGAGAGTTGCAAGCTCATTCATACCTTAAAGGATGAAGTGATTATTGAGATCCAGCTGAACGAGATTCGCGCTGCAGGCATCGATTGAGATGATTGACAGCGGAAATTGATAAAATCACATGATTCGTGGAGGCCCGATGATATTCTTGCTGAATATCAGGATTTAACTTTCTTCCCAACTTCGACTGCAACAATGCCTTTCTTGAACTGTTAAACTTCACTGAGGGGTGCGAACTGGACAATTATATGGTTCATGTGAAAAGATTGTCTGTTATATTCTAAGGAGTCTGTTTCAAAGAGGTAGCAATACAATGATGCTCTCCATATTGCCAAGGAGAATGAGCAATTCTGAAAGTGTTTGTCTTGAACATTTGTCTTGGTCAGTTATCTCACACTTTCCCAGTATCGACAAAGCCTCAAGACATATTTGTATAAGCTTTTGTGTATGTCATCTTGGTGTCTAATGGTGTTTTTTATTTGCGCTCTTTGGAGAAACTTTCACACCCTATTATGAATAGTCTTAATTTTACCAACCGCAACGTGTTGTGGCACTTCCCTTGGGGCAGAGCACTTCAAAAATTATTCTCCACCACCATGACAGTATTGACCGATATTAGAGTGATTTCAACATTATTTCTTTCCTCCTACATTGCCTGTGGCGAGCACTCATATTGGGCAAGCCCAGTAATCGGGGTGGTACATTCATTGAACGAAGCCACGAGTGCGTAAAAAATGCTATGTCAACATATTTAATTTTGACTGACGAGCAATGACTATTTATAATTGTAATCCCATGGAAATTCACGAGCAAAATGAATATGTTCTGCACTCTCCTGCCTACAGACCATCTCTATGAACGTCGGTTCGGACTTGGGACCGCACCCCAATCTCCATCTTTGATGAGGGCCACAACGTGTCTGTCTTGGAATTCGATGAAGACTACGTTTAAAGCAGAATTTTTCTTGTGTAATCTCCATGCAACTATATCAAGAGAGTCATCAAACAATCTCGCCATCTCTCACTTTTCTATTATCTGACAGCCATGTCATAGTATCAGAGCATCATCCTCATTTTCATCTTCGTCATCATCACGTGGCAGCAGAGAAGCCATTGGTTCACCTTTGGGCGGTCTTGGCTTTGGCATTGCAAATCCCAAGTCATTTGATTCTGTTGATGATGTGACTGCTGCCGCTGCTGGCATGACAATATTATTATTTCCATCTCCAGAAGTATTATCAGCGGAGGATGCCCCTGCCACAACTTTTCCTTTCAAATAACCACCGTCATTATCATCAGCCCCCTTCTTCTTTTCCAGCAACAAATACCCCAACAATAACGGACCAACTAATCCATCAATATTCACCCATGAATGGTATCTATCAAAAAGTTTCGTGGCATCCCTTCCCACACACTTTTCTAAGATAGCACCCCCACCCGGATGGTATGCCAAATACGGTGTGATATTGTACACTTTTCCCCGCAATACCATCCATCCATCGTATGGTTTATTGTGTGTCTTTACTTCGGTTAGTGTAATGTCGCGACGGATGGGTGCACCCTTGCGTTGTGCTAAATCTTTGGCGTGGCGTAGGAGGGTCATCCAGTCATGGAGGCCAAAGCCTGGTTTGAGCCCATTGTTGGCGGCGGCAGCGGCACGACGGCGTGGGTTTGTTTTTTTGGAGGGGATGGGTAATGTTGTGTCGTTCATATTATTTGGTTGATGGTGTCTGAGAGCGTTTGGTGAACCTGCTCGATGAATTGTTGTAGGAAATATTACTACCACGACCACGGCGCCCTCGGTCGAAGCACAAAAAGGGAAGAGAAGGTGTTTAGCCTGGAGCAGAACAAATGGAACAGCGGCGCGGTATTGTATCGATATCAATCGACAGTTCGTAGACAAGAACAAGTGCTTGAAGGATGGAGGACCTCTTCGTTTTTGGCTGTGTTTGTGTGCGGCTGTGCGGTTTGGAGTTTGGAATGGGGGCGTTTTGTAGAGGTTTGTAGTTTGGAATCATGTAGTCACTTTTCTTGGAGGAATAGCAAGGAATGTAGAGCCTATGTAGGTTCCAGGTGGAGGCGAGAGTAGGCGCGCCTTATTTTCGACTGACAGACAGGGTAAATTCAACCTCTGGTAGATACTACTAATGCTCGTAGAATTTCGTCATATATACCTATCTCGAAACCCCAAGATATCTACCAACCAGATATGCATTCTATCTAGATCTACCCCTAGACCGGAGTGTGTCCAAAACGCTATCCCAGGGGTTTGAACATTGACATTGGGTGACCAAACGAAACTTCCAACCAGCACACAGCACACATCATCGGCTTGACACGCTTGACACCACATGGATCTAAAACATCTCCCTTTATTCCCATGTCGTCTACATCATACGCCATAATACGCCTACGCCCCAGTACGCCCAAACATATTATTATCAGATCCGAGCCAAGGGTTAGTTGACTTCAGCAGTCCACTCAATCGCCACCTTCACCTTCTTCATCTCAAGCACGACAACATCCATGAACAAATCAAAAGCAAATAGCACCCCACCACCTCGATGGCTATCCATAATCCTTCCCTTAATTGCCGGCTTCCTACACCTACAAGTATTCTACTATGCAGCATTCCACTGCATCTTCCGCGCCGCCATCAAATCCGAAGCATCCGAAAGCACCAGCGAAGAGTTTCAGCATGCAATTTTCCTAATGGACCGGGCCGTCTTCATCGCCTACATGTTTGACTTGATGTGCTGCATCTTTAAAGTCATTCCATTCTCACGATGCAGCCGCTCTTCGGATATTATTGGACATCACGTACCAACCTTAGTTTTGGCTTTGCCACTGGCTATTCCACTGTGGGGAAATTTTAGGCAATTTGAATCAATGTCGTTGACCATACTTGATTTCGGGATTGGGAATGAAATGCGGAAATATTTTATCAATTCCTACACGATGGCCAGTGGGTTTGCCTACATGAGCTCGTTGAACGAGGTATTCATGTGCTTTCAACGTTTTGAAATGACCTTGCAGGGTGTAAACAAATTTCATCAGATTCCGTCAATGAAGAGTCGTTTTTTCACTAGCAGATTTGTGATTGGGGCAGAGTTATACTACAAATTTTGCTTTTTCTGGGGTATTTCTATTTTTGCATGCAAGGCATGTTGCGATTTTGATAAGAGTCTGTACGATGCCATCACTGCTCCGCTTGCATATGACAAATCAATTTGGTCAACTTTGGTGACTGTATATTCGAGTCCTTCAGTTCTAAGAGGTGTATTGTTTAGGGTTTTCAGTATAGTAATGTATCCGTCGATGGGGAGGAGATGTTTAAATAAGATTAAGCAATTTCATCAAGAAGGGAAGGATCCTAAAAGTGCTTGATGGGGACATGTTTTAGACTGCTCTGTTAAGTTTCAGATATGAATTGATATCTATACATGCAAAAATTGCTTGGTAAACTTTTAGAGATGAAATGATATCTATCAATTTATTCGCGAAAATTGGAAGCCTTGATGACGGTGATGGCATGACACATATGAGCTATCCCAGTGACCAGTACCTGTTAAATCTGCAAAGAAGAGGTTCTCAAAATAAGTGTCTACACAAATAAAAGATGGATAAGGCTCAGAAGAGTATTTATTGTACACAACAAATCTTCTACTGATTAAATTCTGATGCACTAGGCTAGTTAAATTTCATATGTAATTAATGTTCCCAACAAGAGTAATAATGCAAACACATAGCACTGTTTCAACCCCTGTAGTTTTCCCCATAAATCAGGATGATAGGTTTCCCTCCATCCAAAACTGCGATCAACTCGTATGACGCATATTGTTTTAATGCCTGGTACCAAATAAATTTTGGAAGAAATTGCCACTAACAAAATTGTATCCGCTCTTATTCAAGGAATGGCTCGAGAAGCCATGCAACAGCTGGAACGCCTCCTTGTCCTCCTTGGCAAGACTCTTGGAAACCTCCTTCTCCGTGAGAGTAGACGACCCTTGTGCCGAAGACTTTTTAAGCTGTTTGCACGCACGAGTAAAATCAAACAAGGAATCAAAGTACTTGAGCTGTGTCTGGAGAGCCTTCTCCGTGTAGACACTCTGCATCCGGCCATGGCACCCATTCTTGAGGCAGCATCCCTCCCACACGGAAAGCTGGCGCGTTTCCAGGCCGCACATGGGATCGTCACACCGCACCAACCCATCATAGTAAATCCTTTGCTGTTCCTTCTTCATCAAATTCATCTTATTTAAAATCTTTGACACACAGCTCCACATGTCGGATTCGCCCCAATAGTTGGCACTTTGACAGTGTGGATTGGGACAGCGTAATCCCGATTCGCAAAAGGTCATGCCGCTGTCGCTATCCTTGACGAGGCGGAACACTCCTTTGAATTCGGAATCCGTGTTGCATCCCACACAAGTCATAGTAAACTTTTCAACACCCTTGAAACGTTCCTCATCGGAGAGACATGAGGCAGGTGTGTAGTCCACAATGGCATCTTCGTCAACATTCACTGTTAAGTTGTTGTACTTTGAAGAGTCCAACCCCAACTTCTCTGCCAGAATACCAGGTGATGTACCCTCAATGGGCTCGCACAATCGAGAAATGGGGGGTAGAATTTGATTCGTTAGGTACCATTCCACGTCGGGCTGTAGCTTCCCGTCGCTACGTGCAATTTCATCTGGATGGCGGGCTCGTTCGGTGGCCAGAGCCTTCTTGGTCGATGTCTGCTGCTGTCCATCTTCCTTCTCCTCCATCAATGAGGTGATGACGTACGGAATGTGATCACCAATGCTCACGGCCTTATGATCCTTCATCATCATTCTCGCAACATGGACGTGTGGCAATGTCCTGGCATCGGGATAATCATTGGGATGCTTGTTCAGCCCCTTGGTGATGACATACTTGTCGAGTGGCAATTCTCCACTGCGCATCTTCTTCGCCACCTCCTCGAGATGGTCGTGAATGTTATTCACCACAACTTCCTTCTCCTCCCCAGACAAGATCTGTTCGAGGATGTACACCCCCGAATCCTTCGATTGGATGCACCAATCACGACGTACGAGATCCAAGCCCTTTGTTTCCTTCCCAATTGTAAATCCCTTACCACCCGGTCCTTCCGTGATGGTCACGGCAGCATACTTCTTCTTCTTGAGCAAAAGCATGGAGCGAAAGACACCGTCAATCTCAAGCTCCAGCGTCTTGTACAGCCTGTTCACCTCGCGCTTCACCTGGTTTCCCAATTCCAACACTTTGGAATACTCTTTCATGTCAGTAATGCGAGTATTGATCATGATGGAATCAGTATCTCCGTAAATGACCTCGAGGCCAATCGTGGTCTGGGCCAAGTCAACAGTGCGCTGGAGGGTTTCTCGGCCCATGGCGGTGACGAGTGCGGCGATGGGTTGGGCGTAGAATCGCGAGTGGGAGAAGCCTAAACATCCGTACATGGAGTTGGCTGTGAGTTTAAGCGCCAGTTGACGAATGTTGAGCTGTGTGGAAATGATGATCGAAGGATAGAGTGTGAAGATGCAAGTGAGTACACGCACAATTTGCAAACTTGAGTGAAGTCACAGCCTCTCAAAAACAAGTATGAATCAAACTCACCTCCTCCTTCTTATCCGCATCCTTCTCACTCTTCATAAACTTCTTGACGTTCCTACGTCGATCTACAAGGGTCTTAATCACCCGTGGCAAGACACCCCTCTCCAAGCTCTCATCCGGAAGCGGAGGCAGCACATCCCCCTGGGGCGCACCTTCCACCGGGGCAACATTTGCTTTGGACCATTCCATCGTGGTAAAGCACAAATTGTACTCCTGAATCAACGACGGGTACAAACTATTGAAATCCAACAACAGAATGAAGGAATCGTACAATCCCTTCTTCGGCTCCAGCACCAATCCACCGCTGTACTTGGGCTTGTTGCTCCCTGCCGTAGGCCCACTTTCCCCGCCCAAATCTTCCTCGCGCTGCTTGGCAGTCCTTTTTTCCGGCACGAGATACTTGAGCTGGTGGAATTCATGCAACAACAAGTATTCATTGCGCTCGGCGCGATTTCCCTTCATGGTACGCCCCCACAAGTTCCCTGCAATATTCGTCAACTGCTTTGTCAACGGCAGCACTTGCAACTTGAACATGAGCCCTTGCACCAACTGCGCATCCCTCAATGTATGCTTGGCAAGAGCCACGAAATGCGCTCCCGATTTCGTCCAATTCGGCACATCGACCGGTTCAATCTCCTGCCTGTCCACCTTCAACTGCGTCTTGGCAAGATTATCCAGCGAGTACGTAGTCTCCCTCAAAAACTCCTTCGCGGTCAAACAAGTGTCGCACAACACCCTTCCGTCCAAGGCGTTGGCAATCGCCCAATCCTTCCCGTTGCCAAACTGACTCGAAGGAGGGAGCCTCATCTGACGACGCCGGCCGATCTTGGACCACATGCTCACTTTTAGGTCGACGCATCGATGCAACAGCACGTCGATATCGTGACCCCATCCATTGTGCGAGACGATGACATCGGGATCCCACGTGCCGAGCTGCGCGAACAATCGGGATAACAGGGCCCTTTCATTGGGACTCTTGGACAATCCGGGCATGTTTGCGATTTCCTTCTCCATATCCCTTGGAAACTGGGCCATTGCCCCGTTGCTGTCAAAGTTGAGTGGACGCACGAGGGTCAGTTGGGACTGGTCCGTGGGCCCTTCGTCCGAAGCGCTATCCAACAGTACATTCGAGTGGCAGACGGCGGAGGCGCAGACTATCTCCAGCTTGTGCGATTTGGGATTGACCACCGTTTTGAACTTGATGCTCACGGTGGACACCGGCGGAGGAAGCGGAATGGCCACCTTTTTCCCTTTCCCGAAAGAAACCAAATCCAACCTTTTCAACGATTTGGGACCGTCCACCGTGCATTCCCACTTGCACCAACTGACACTTCCCCCCGACAAGGGTTTGGGATTGTAAATCCTCACCCATCCCGGACCCATTAAGCGACGCTTGATTAGGAAATTCTCCAGGTTGGAAGCCCCTCCTCCCAGTATCTTACTGAAGGATTTGCCACCGCGTGAGCATACGTCGCGGGTGGGCACGGGGAATTTGCCATCGTATACCACCTTTAGATATTGGGTCTTTTCTCGTGGGATGGAAGGATCCTCGAAAGCGTAGCTACGGCAGACTGGTTTGGCCTTCCAGTTTGCACCTTGGACATGGGGAATGCATGAGGGTTGCAGGATTGATTTTAGCTCGGCGTAGACTTCGCCAATTGGATGGCGCTGCTGTGGTTCATCACTGTCGTCTTCATCGTTGGCATCCGCCTTATCATTTTGGGGAAGGAGGCGAGGCAAGACGAAGAGATTGCGCTCGTTGTTGGGAATGGTGACGCAGCAGCTCTGGTATAGAACCTCGTCTCCTTCCTCCTTGGTGTCAGAGGGTACCTTGACCTTTCCATACAATGACACCACCCCATTACGCTCCGAGGCATCCAGCCAGTAAATATCGAGGTACGAACGAGGCTCGACTTCCTTCTCCTTCTCGCCCTCTTTATTCTCGCTCTTCCCATCACCAGCCATCTTGGCGGCACCAATTGCACTGTCCTCCATCATGACAATCCTCTCCAACGTCATTCCCCCCGCACCCGCATCATGACTCGCAGCCGCCGCCGCAATAGTCGTGGGCTGAAAGCTCATGGAGGACGTGTCCATTGTAATCTCACCGCTGCCACTCTTTGACTTATTCTTGCTGGCAATGGCAGCCTCCTTCTTTTGGGCTAGCTTTGTGGCCTCCACATCCGCCAATCGCTTGGCCTCTTGTGCCTTTTTCTCTTCTTCCTTGGCCTGGGCTGCGGCTTGGGAGATACGAGTGGCGAGACGGTTCGCTGGGCGTCCTGGACGTGATCGAGTTGTTTCCTTGATGGGAGATGGTGCTTCGACAGCTTGAATTTTGTCCTCATTGTCATTGTCCTCATTGTCTTCTTTGTCATTTTGCTTTTCTTCTTCCATTTTGGCATCCTCCTTTTCTGCGACAGCCTCAACATGTTCCTCCACAGGTTCTTGATTGTCCACAGCATCATTGCCATCATCCGCAGCATCATCAAAGTCAATGGCATGCCCATCCCCCCCAAAATCAACATCATCCTCCTCCATATCCTCCTCCTCCTCCCGTTTCAAAGCGGAAGTCCTGCTTGCCCCAGACCTGCGAGAGCGTGACGAAGGAGGCTCCACGGACCGATGCCTCTTTTTCGAACTATTCCCCCCGCTGGCACGATGGCTCGATGGACGCGATGCACTGCGCCTTGCACGTCCAGTCGAAGTACGCCTGCCACTGCTCGCCCTTCCCCTTCTGTGGCTAGCAGGCGCATCATCCAACTCGTCCAACATGTCATCCAATTCCCCCGAAATTTTATCGTTAGTGTTATCCCTCTTGCTTCCATTCCCCCCACCATTCCCAGCACGAGCAGTCGCAGATGAATCGGCCTTGTTGAGAAACTCCCACATTGTACCGTCGCCATTATTTTTAGCAGCAGAAGTGGCAGCCTTGTTCTTGCGTGCTTTTTTCAAAAGGTCTTTTGTCAGAGCGTTGGCTCCCTTTTTCTTTTNAAGTGGCAGCCTTGTTCTTGCGTGCTTTTTTCAAAAGGTCTTTTGTCAGAGCGTTGGCTCCCTTTTTCTTTTGGGAAGTTTGGATGGTGCCTCGGTTGTCGTCTTCGGAGTGGGTGCCTACTATGTCGTAGTCGCCGTTGTCGTGGTAGCCGAGGCCGTCTGTCGTCATGGTGATGGTGATATAGTAGTGGGGCGAGAGGGTTAGATGAGCAATCACGACAACAAAAATGACAAATAAACTCAACGCTCCCTCCAATTCCAATATCCAACCGTCAATCAAACTCACCATCATCAATAACAAAATCCTCCCTAGCATTCTTCTCCTCCACATACTCCCTATACCGCTCCTCATCCATGGTCTCATAGACATCTTCGACTTGATCGAATTCCATGGCATCGAGACCGGTGGCGGTGGGGGAGGAAGTTCCATTGCGGGCTGATTTGAGGGCTGCTAGTGCTGCGCGCTTTTTCTCCTTGGTTGACATTGTTTCGATTGGTTGATTTGGGGATTGTAGTGTTGTTGTTGGTGATGGTGCTCTCGATTAGATGCGGTTGTTATGGTTGATGATGTTTGCAATGGAAGTTGTATTTGTATTATGATGTTGTCAAGGTTGGCACGAAAAAATAAAATGACACAACATGTTGCATGTTTGGAGATGTTTGTGTGGATTTTCGCGGGAGCAAATTGTCATTGCTATCCCGCCAAAACCGTGAGATAATACAGCGATGACTTTTTGGTAGAGAATGTACGAGGGGTTTACAA
>JAZGVS010000661.1:0-13026 GCA_037356235.1 Bacterosira constricta
AAACTATATAGATTACCATGAAACAATTGCGGCTGTGTCAATGTTAGTCGTGTGGAATGATGATGATGAGTCATCATCATGAGCTGAATGTTCCTCTTTATGCACAGTGTCTCTGTGCCTGTCCATGTTGCACTTGCGACCACCGAGAGTAGTATGATGCGAGCATGACGTGCATCTCCACAAAAGGAGCCCGCTAAGACAAAGTACTTGGTAAGATCCACTGATGCTGGCGCTAGAGCAGTGCGTAAAAACAGCCTGACATACCTGACATTTGGAGGTTATGAGAGTGATAGTTGATGATGATGGGTCCATATTGATGGCGATAATGTGACACGACGTGATAGTATCATAGTTGGGCACGCGCGGCAGTAGTGATATGATAATGAATGTAGTGAAATACGAATATGAATGGCAGAGCGCAAATGTAGCGGCGCAAGGGGAATGATCGATGGTAGTTCCCCAATAAGCCGAGGAAAGTGGGTGGATTCTGCCATAGAAATGAATGGGTACGAGGAGGTACGAGGTTGACACTGCATGTGTTTGGGCCAATTTTTGGCTAACGAGAAGGATTGCGTGGATTGTGTTGTAGATCTTGTCTGTCGCTGATGATGGATGTAGATTTTGATGTAGATCTTGTTCCGAGTTGCAAAAAAAGAACAGCTGCCATAGAATTTGTGTAGAAATTGTCTAAAATAGACATCGGCTGTAGAACTCGTGTAGAAATTGTCAAGAATAGACATTGCGTAGAAACTGTGTGGATTTCGTTGTCACAGCAACAGATTCTACTACATTATCTACGGCTTTTGATTGCTGTGCTATTGGATGCTATTGGATGCTATTGGATGCTATTGGGTGCTATTGGCTGATTGGCTGGCTGATTGGCTGGCTGATTGGCTTGCTGATTGGCTTGCTGACTGGCTGGCTGATTGGCTTGCTGACTGGATGGTTTGAAATCCCTTCCCCCCCTTTCGTGACGATTAGGGGGGGGGTCTATTTCAACCGCCCCCTTCCCCCCGTTTCCAACGATCACAAACAACAACAACAACAACAACAACAATCAATACGATAATCAACAATCAACAATCCACGTTTGGACCTGTGGAGATAGTGTTTAGACCATCGGCATCTTCAGCGGACCACCGGGCCACATCGAGTTGACTTTGATCATGGCTGGAACTAAACGAAAAAGCTCGGGAATTCCGCCCCCTTCATCAACCAAACGAGGAAAGTCCAACGCAAAAGCCGCCGCCTCCCCTTCTTCAGCTCCAGCTCCCGATACAACCTCCGATCCGCAGGAAGTGCTGCTATCCACATCCACATCTCTCTTTGAATATCTCGAACGATTGCCGCCGAGGACCCTACGATCCATTTATGCATTGCCCGCTCCACGTGGACCTACAGTAGCCGCGGCGGTGATTCGCTCGTCATGCTTAACGGATATGGCAAGGCAGTGTGCGTTGCGTTTAGTGGCATGCGGTGGCGCGTTCTCAGTGCGTAACATCGTGGAAGGTTGGATACACCGAAACGGAAGGCGGGATGCATTGCTGGCATTGAGTAGATTAGAAGCCATGGATATATTGGAGCCTACGCTTGGTTTGGCGAGCCGTCGAGGGGAAGACGTTGAGGAGGAGGAGCAGAACGGAGATGACAAAAGAAAGAAGTTGATGGGAAAAGATGCTTGCTTGACACCTGAATTTAGGGATTCAATGAAACTATACCTTTCCACGTCCTCCTCGTCCCCGTGGCCAACCATTACTCAGGAGCAAATTGATGCATTCAAAAAGAACGGGGCCGATTCGAAAACTGATGGCAAGGGAGGCGAAAAAGAAAAACCTAGCCGTGATCCCCCCACTCGTCAAGAACTTGAAGCATACACACAATCATCTTGGGATTCAGTGTTGCATTTTTTAGTTGGATCTGACGACAATGATGGAAAAGGGATAGCTGGGGCTAACGATAAACCCATTGAGGAACCATCGGATGCTGTGGTCCTTTTCCTTACACGTATTGGATTAATGCAGGAAGATCCAGATTACAAAGGCTCAGATCGATCAAGAGCACCTCTTGTCATTACTTCAAAGGGTTATGAATTCATGCTGCGAGATATAAATGCACAAGTCTGGCAGTTTGTGTTGCAGTACATGAATTCATTGGAGCATCACGAGATGAAGGATGCAGTACGTATGGAGGCATTATCCTTTTTGATTTGTCTGGGAAGTTGTCGCGTTGGGGAGGGTTATCATATTTCTGTTCTAGGAAAGAATAAAGCGGCGCGGCAAGTTATGAAGGACTTTGGAAAGTTCGGACTATTATTTGTGTGTCGAGTGGCGGGCAAGACTGCATTTTACCCGACAAGGGTAGCAGTCAATCTAGTAGCCTCGAATGAGAGGGCAGGAAGTAGGCAATCAGACGTGCTTGGGCAAAGTGTAGCGGCCACACGTTCACTCGAGGAAGCACTTGATGCTCCCGTGCCCTCCCGAACACATTTGGCTGTGATTGTCCAGACAAACTTTCAAGTAGTTGCCTATACCCGATCGAAGCTGCACGTATCCACGTTGGGATTGTTCTGCGATGTGAGCTCCTATCGACGATTGCCGAACGTGATATTTTTTCATATCACGCGCGATTCCATTCGAAGTGCCTTTCGCTTGGGAGTGACGGCAGACCAAATATTGAGATTTTTGATGGTGCATGCGCACCCCATCAATCGAACTGGAGGTCAACAGCTGGTACCCTCCAATGTTCGAGATCAAATTCTACTCTGGGATAAAGAGCGGCGGCGTGTGGTTATGGATGAGGTAAGAAAAACGCATTATATCATCCCTTCTATTTGTAATTTACTCAATTTACCCTCATCCTGCCACTATTGCTCTTAAATACCTGTTTTGTAAAAGGTATGGGTCCATCAGTGCAGAGACGCTGCTGAATTTGCTGCGGTCGGTCAATACGCATCAGATTCTGACGCCCTTGCATGGGGAGCTGCTCATACAAATAAGTTGTACATCCATTTCCGTAAATGGGAGCAGGTCCAAACATATATCCGTAAATGGAGAACAAAGCAGCTTAAAAGTTAGGATGCAATTTTGCTAAATAATTATCATTTACCCAATTACTGTGAAGGTCTCTCTCTACTGAGGTGACTTATCGTTATCTTTTACATGGATTCCATATTATCTTTCATCCTAACTGAGTAAATGACCCAAAATCTAGTGTCACGCTCTACTATTCATTTTGCCCACCCCCCCCGAGCCGATGGATTGGCAATATTTTCATTAGTACTTTCTAATCATTTCGACAGGAAAACACCTAATTCTACCTTCCAGTGGGAGTATGAATCATTTGCGCTCCTTCCAAAGACTTCCAAGTTATTGAGAATTGGACATCCACGGCCACAGTTTCTCTCAGTGTACTTCACTGTAGATGACGACCCAAGCCAACGGCCTGTGGCAACACTTTGAAACTGGACAGATTTTTCACGGTCCCAGTATTCTGTTCCACCAGAGAAGTATCCCCCAGACGCACACACCACCTTCCAGTCATCTCCAGCATCCCCTTCTCCTCCCTGACCAAATCCAGATACCTCGTGTTGATTACTAAGTGGGCTTTTGATGCCATGTGTATGAAGGTTTGCTCCAGTGCTAGCGTGCATGAGACGGATAACTTGTCCACATTTCACGGGAGCGCCTGCTTCACATATTTTTTCACCATCTCCTTCTCGGATTTGCCACAGGCCACTCGGAGATCTATTATTTTCTGCGCATGTTACAAGCTGCTGCCCACTTCCTACGAGCATTGAAAAAGAGGAGAAAGTATTTTTTGAAAATAAGAAGACGGGATGACATTGTGCATAGCACTACAGCGAAGAGCACAACCTTGAACCATTGAAATATTTCATATTACTTACCCGATTGGAGTTGCCTATCATCGCTTTGGAGGAACATCTTGCCTCCAGATTCCACATGAGTAAGCTTGATTGCAGATCCACATGTGACATGTTTCTCTAAGTGCATTGTTATCAAAGGAAAAAGATGGTTAGTAGAATACAGAGGGCATGCGTAGTGATTTTAGTGATCTGTTGATATCGCCCTGACCCTGCATAACGTCGATCGAAAACAATATTGCAATCAGCGCACGATGGACGCGGCGGCTGAATCCTTCACCACTCACCATCATCTGCGGACGCCGATCCAATAGCAGAGAGGATGATAGCCGTGGCAACACGAAACGATGTGGTCTTCATGGTTTATTTTGATAGTGGGTATCGTGGTCGTGGGGACAATGACAACCGCGCGGAGATAAAGCAAGAGGTCGGACGGGTGGCCGGAGTGGTTGTTGTTGGTGTGTTCTCGTAGGAGTTGGATTGTAAGATGATAAAGTGCGAAGGTCGTAGATACTAGGTCCTACATACGTGAGTCGTGAGTCGTGACGTGGAAATCGGCCCAGAAATCCAAATCCAAAAATCCGCTCCCGCTCGCTAGAGATAGAATCTGAGAAAGATCTGATCCCCCAAGTAAGATCCCCCACCAAAGATCTCTCATCTCGCTCTCCCAATCATACGATACCGCCGATCATCTCGATCGCCGCCGTGCGTTTCGCTTATTATTACCTCCTCCATCACATCGACCTCCCTTCACCAAGCCTTCACCTTCATCCATCCTCCGATCACCATCATCGGACGCGTCCTCCATCGCCTCAATTGCTAAACCAGGAAATTAAGATGCGACCCGCTTCCAATATACTTACACGCACATTTTTGCTGGTCGCCTTATTTTTTCTAACGCCGCCCAAAGTTTGCGCAAATGTTGAATCCGGCAAGGTACATCTCAACGGGGAACGAACGGAAAGCACTCTTGTAAAATTCTCAATCTCACCCTTTGGATCGGTCAAGTTCGATCTTAATATTACCTCCTATGGAATGTACGAAGACGAGAAAGAGTTACGATTGAGGGTTTATGTCGACGATCAATGGCCACAGGTGAAACGTGCGACCCTCTGCAGCGACAAGGTGGAACTGTCAGAAAGAGGATATCCCATCGTATTTGATTTCAAGGGCGTCATGCCTGATGATCGACCGGGCAAGAAGAAATCAGACCGCGCTGAGATGTACACGGCGCGTATTACGAGTGAACTTCGGAACCCTCCCAATTCACACAAAAAGCCATATAACAAAAATCGTTCGCGCTACTTTTATTTCACCATTGATGATTGCAGCTTGGAGAGGTTCTCCCATGACAGTAAGGTTCCTGATATGACATATACCATCTCTGTGCAAAATGGACGCAAGCAACCGAGCGGTGAATTGGTTCATGATCATTTGCCTGCAGATGAAGATGGGATAGCATTTCTGCTAGTGTTGACAATACTTTTCTCTGGAGCTCTGGCAATGTCACTCTTTTACAAATTGGCACGTACATTTGGGGGAGAAGTACATGTGGCAATCTGTAAGTTGTGTATAATGAATGAATCCTCTCTGCTCTACATAATCGTGCCCACAGCTTTTGTATTAATCTCTCTACATAGTCATTGTGATGGCTGCGTGTCTCACGAATGGACTATCAGCACTATGTGAACTCATTCATATAAAAGCTTTTACGCATGATGGACATGGTAACTACTCGCTTGATGCTTTATCAGGTCACTTTGAAGCTGTTTCAGACAGCTTGGTTTCTTTGGTGTTACTCTCTATTGGTGGAGGTTGGACACTCCCTTCGGATGTGGTGGGCGGTGGCCTCGGGAAAATTGCTGCAGCCAATAAATTTATGAAAGGCGTCAGAAATCCAGCAGGATCATTGCTGGCCTTACTATCGAGTGGAGGAAGCAGTGGAGACACAAAAGGAGGCATCGTTGCTTTATGCATTATTTTTGCCCATTTGGGTTTGAGCCAATGGGGAAGAACATTTGATGATGATTTTGATACCTATCATGCTCTTGAGCATCCACCTGGGAGAGCTCTCATGTTTCTTCGCTTCATTCTTGGGTTGGTATTTGTTAGTGGTGTTGGTATGGTTCGATCAGCTGGTCGTTGCCCTCCGTCTCTCATGTCATTCCTTACTAAGTTTGCTTTGGTGGGATTGAGCTATTTTGCATCTTTGCCTGGTATTTCCATGTTTGTTGGATCTGTCTTGCCATACCATCAGCATCATCAAGCGCTACACGGGAGCGCTGCAATGGTTCAAGTATGCAGCCTGTGCAGTTTGACTTGGCTATTCATTGGGGGTGCTGACTCTAGCACCTATCACAGACTGTCACGAGTTGCGACACATGCTGAAGGGGATAGGTATGACAAGAAGTATTGCTGCATCACAACCTGTGGGTTACGGGTCAGGTAGAGGACCAACTACCATGTGGCGTTTAGGAAAGACCAAGATTAGGCTAGATTAAGAGAGTGCTGCTCCATTTCTTCTACCTCTTCATATTACACATTTTTCCAAATTAAACATTAAACAAATTACTGTTAGAATGTGACTTTTGTGGACGAACTCATCACCCTCGGCGGGTACGAAGCCATCCCTGAATGCATCACAAAGAGGCAACTATTAGATAAATAGATTGTATTAGCTTGATGCTGTAGACGAAATGAATCTTGCACTTTTGATGAAAGACATATCCGGAAATTTCTCTTTTAGGTATGCATTTCCTTTCTGTTGAATGAACCCCTAAGAGAGATAGTAGCACAATAGAAATTTCAGTAAAATAGTATGAACACATACTTCAGCTCCGAGAATGATGTCATCGTGTTGCCCAGCACACTTACCTGATCTGGTTTTTCTCTATAGTCTGCATAGATTCGGTCAATTATGTCCATTCCACTTAAAAAAGATAACATTCCACATGAGGTGAGATAAGAAAGATTCTAAATTTGACAAAACAACATGATTAACGTACCTAATAACTTCTGCAAAAGGGGCATACGTGTTCTGTTCATCAAGACTTGTATTATTGACAGTGTTGAAAAATATCTGGGTGCTACGAGTACCGCTGCCGGCCATGGCAAAAGTTACCATTCCACGTGTATTATTCGCTTTCACTGGATCATCTTCTATATTATGTTTCCATTTATTTTGTTTTGTAGGATGACCACTGATGCCAAGTTGAACCAGGAAGTTTGGCACGACCCTGAACGCCCGGCAATAATCCCAAAACGAATCATCAGTGAGCTCCTTGATTCTTTTTACTCCAATGGGAGCCCATTCTGGGTGGAGCTTGATTACAACCTCTCCTAAAATGTATAAAGAGTAAAGAATTGTAAGAGATAATGTTAGATACAATAATTCGGGAGAATTCGTTCGCAAAATATGTTGGGCATACGCACCTTCTTGACCCTCTTCTCCATCCAAATTGCTGAACACAAACTGAACAAGATTACTATCTTGGATATCCACATTGGCCTCTTTAGCGACAGCAATATCAGCCACGCTTGCAGATTTTGCGCTTGCATTAGTTACTGCGTTAGACTGATGATCCCGTTGCTGATCTTCCGTATGCGTGGCCGTTGATGCATGCCACGGCGCTGTTCCACAAGATTTGATCCCTAACACCACAACAGCTGCGAACACAAACACTACTAGTAATTGAGTGGACATCTTCATGCTCCCCGCCTTCCTGCTGTTTCCTTTAACTCCGACCATCGTGCCGTCTGAGAAATAATGTTCCTGGCAGGTTAACAACTTGTGTGTTCTTTTCGCTGTGGCCTTGGCACTTGGCGATAATATTATGCTGTTGTTGTAGCCATAGTTAGATGTAAATATTGGCGATTGAAGATCCCATCGTGGGCATCGCTGATCTCAGAGATCCACAAGCCACAAAAAACACAAAAAATCGTCATAACCTTGTGAAGAGAAGTACCTACAATACCATGTAAATAATGATTTCTGTATTCAACAAAGTAAATGAATTTAGCCCTTCGCATTGCTTAGGTACATGCCAAGATCGGTGCCTGCCTTGATCAAGTCTAGATTCTGTTACTGCTGCACAAAGTCCGGTGTAGATGAATAGTTATGGTTAATCTAAGTAAAGGAATCTAACATCTAACCTATTGACTAATTATGTTCTGGCTTTTCTCAGACACCTGAATTTACTAATGACATCGTATTGCCACTTTGTCAGACAGAACACTACGAGAGCAACTTGAGCTTCATGCAGTGCAGGAATTTATCCTAATTCCATAGCTCATCTTCTAAACAAAAGCATCTGATACTTGTAACTAAAAAAAGATAGAATGTTTCTATTCTGGCCGTCCCGAAGATAACACTCCCTTACCCCCAAACACATCTCTTATATGGAGATCATCTTCAAAGTATCCCCGACCCCCATGTCCATACCGTCATACTGCTCAATCGCTGTCTTGGCAATTTCAATACTACCAAAGGTAACTTCGCCCACCAACGTAACACCGTCATCGCTCTCGCTACACGCGATGTCCTCAATCTCACCGACAGCCTCCAAAGTCATTTTCAAACCCGCCTCACCCATATTGGCAGGAAATCCACTAAACTTAACCTTAGGAGTTTTAATCTCCGCCCTGGCATTCAGCGCCGTATCAATATCGTCAATAAACTGCGTATACGCACCTGCATACCGCGCCTTGGCCTCCTCGGGCTCATTGCAATATTCCGCCGCAACATTCATTTTGTTGTGATCTCCATCAGCCTTCAACTGATCATACAAGTCCTTAAAGACGGGCTTTGTCCATAGATACTCTTCGAATGTGGATCCATAGCTAGAGGGGGGAGTTTCCGGATCGGATGCACCAGAGCCTCCTCCGCCTCCTTTCGTGACAGTGCGTAGTTCAACGAGCATGAGCTTGACGTCCATGTCTCCCATATCAGCGGGAGCACGAACTCCGGATTGAGCTAGTTCGGCGACGACATCGTCATATTCCATGGTTTGGATGGCGGNTCCATGGTTTGGATGGCGGTGAATTCTTCCATGACGGCGGGGTCGTTGTAGTCGATGGCCATTGGGAGTGAGGTCGATGGGCGTACGGATACGGGAGCGGCGGCCATGATGGGTCTGTTCATGATGCTGGGTGCCATGAAGGCCGAGGCCGACGAGGCAAGGATTGGTAGGAGGAGGGCTGCGTAGGAAGGCATGGTTGCTGTTTTCAATTCAATCGATGTTTATTGGAGTTCGAAGATGGGATAATAGATACAATGATGAAGTCGATGGAGGATGCACCGATGCCGATGGATTTTCTTTCGATGTCTTCTCTTCGCTTTGATTATTTGTTGGATGGCGGTGGTGGAGCGAGCGAGAGGATCGAAATCTGAAGTTTGGATTGGATCTTTTGGATTGGCCGAGAAAAAGCTTCCCGCCAAAATCATGACTCATGACTCAGGATGATGTCGGCGTGCCCTCGAGAGGTTCCACCTGGAGCTTCTGGATGAACTCCCTCCATTTCAAAAAAACATGGCACTACTCCTCTCTCACGTTGACAGCGGTTTCGTGCGAGTACGTGTTGAGTAGGTACGTCATAGCCGGTGCTCGGTATCTTATAACGTTGGAATTAGTATAATTCAAATTATGTGGTTGTGGTGGCACCTGCACTCTTCTTCCCGTTCCCGCCGAAGAAAGGTGCCGACCAAAGCAAGTCGAAAATTCAAGACTTGTTGAGGCTTCAGCTTCAACGACACTCACAATTATTCAATTACTTGTCAATTTTACCCAACAAACAACAACCATGAAGCTTTCCCTCGCCCTCCTTTCCCTCGCCGCTACGGCCTCTGCCTTCTCTTCCATCAGCACCCCTGCTAGATCAATGGCCAGTGTCCGCGCCGCAACGTGAGTTTCTTTGGAAAGAAAAATTACATCCTGAGTGGAGCTATTGCGCAGATGGCATTTTCCATGCCTGTTCTTGCTCGTGTACTAACTTCTTTATTGTCTTATCTTCAATGCGATTCACGTTGGGATTTTACCGAATTGAATAATGATACAGCCAATTGGAAGCTGCCAAGCAGACTCCCCACGGTGGAACCCTTGTCGACCTCATCCTTAAATCCGATGATGCTAAGGCAGCCGCTGTTGCCGCAACCACAAAGGAATTGCAACTCACACCTCGTCAGCTATGCGACGTTGAGCTCGTTATGAACGGTGGATTCTCCCCCATTACCGGATTCATGGACGAAGCTACTTACAAGTCAGTTGTCGACGATCTTGCTCTTCCCGATGGACTTATTTTCGGCCTTCCCGTTGTCTTCGACACTGATGATGAGGACCTCAGCCCCGGAGACATTGTCCTTCTTAAGGATGGTGACCGCAACATTGCCACTGTCGAATTCACCGATAAATTCTTGCCCAACAAGGCCTACGAGACCTTGAAGTGCTACGGAACATCAGAGATTGAGCACCCCGGTGCACTCATGGTTGCCACCGAACGTGGAAAATACTACATGGGAGGAAAGATCACCGGCTTGGACCTTCCCGTCCGTGACTTCCCCTGTAAGACACCTGCGGAAGTCCGTGAGACCCTTCCTGATGATGTTGATGTTGTCGCCTTCCAGTGCCGTAACCCCGTCCACAGGGCTCACTACGAACTCTTCACACGTGCCCTTGATGATCCTCTCATTGGTGCCGATGGTGTTGTTCTTGTCCACCCAACATGCGGTCCTACCCAGGCTGATGACATCCCCGGAGTTGTCCGTTACAAGACATACGAGGTTTTGAAGGAGGAGACCAAAAATGACCGTACCCGATGGGAATACTTGCCATACAGTATGCACATGGCTGGACCCCGTGAGGCCATCCAGCACATGATGATCCGAAAGAACTTTGGATGCACACATTTCATTATTGGACGCGATATGGCTGGATCCAAGAGTTCCATCACCGGAGAGGACTACTACGGTGCTTATGATGCACAGGACTTAGCTAAGGAGAAGGGACCCGAGCTTGGTGTCATCCCCGTACCCAGTCTTAACTTGGTTTACACTGACGAGGAAGGATATGTCACAGCTGATGAGGCCAAGGAGAAGAATTTGAGTGAGAAGAAATTGTCAGGTACCAAGTTCCGACAAATGCTTCGTGGAGGGGAGGATATTCCCGAATGGTTTGCTTTCAAGAGTGTTGTTGCAGTCTTGAGGGAGAACAACTAAGTTGTATAAATGCTAATATTTATTGATTATACATAATATTTGATAATTGGTTACCTGGCAAATAGTAAGATTGCAATACTGCGGTCATTGCAATATAGCCAGCAACCTCAATCGCATTTGCTACATTGCCACCAACCTCAACCATCTCTCCTTCTGCGTCGTGGTTCAAGAGAAAGTTTGCCCCCCGCACAATAATGCATCTCTCATCATTTCTTTCTTAGCTTCATCATTCCATACCTCTGGATGTTTTTTGCGAGTATCTTCCACTGCTTGTGAGATAGCCATGCCTGGTTTATAGGAGCGAGATGCTGTGCAAAAGGACGCTGCAAATGTATCGAAGAATATGTGACCCACGTGTCCTTCAGGGTGTATTCCGCAGCCATGTCCACATCTCGTCTCGTCCTGCCGAGTGAAAATCTGTCGAAACTTCCGTGTTGAGACTTCCTGAAGGCCATTGGAAATCTTGGTGTGATCGACGTAGTAGAGAGAGTCATTGGCATTCTGGCCTTCCTTGAGACGGAGCGAGCCTGCGTAAACATTCGCCGAGCCACCTGAGGACTTGCCATCGTCGGCGAATGAATTGCCTGCCACCATTTCGTCGAGGCAAGATTTGATGATGACAGAAGGAACAACAGCATTGAGCTTTTGGTACCTGCACATACGTTAGGCGATATTATTAGAACTGCACAAAGGCGATAATATTGCAAGGCAACGGACTACTTACACTCCATTGATATTCATCGGACAGAACTCATCATGCAGCTTTTCAAAGATAAGCTTCTTTCCGTCTGCTGCGCGCTGGAATGACAACCCGTCCTATCCAAACCATACACATATTATAAGTGAAAAATGGTTACAATACCCTTTTACACAGTGGTATGCAATCACAATCTGTGGCCAGTGGGTGGGTGTGGCGAGAAATTTATGGAGCTTCGTTCGACTGATGAAGGGAATGGGCGATAATGATCGAAGCTGAAAGGCATGGGCGAATGGTGTGTTGGGATGTTGGTGTTGTACGCGTCATAGGGATGAAAGGATTCCAAAGAGGAAGATCCCCGTTCTATCATTCTGGAAATCTGTTTGATTATAACTTGATGTGTCACCTATATTGACAGACACTTTGTTCCTCCTTCCAACTTACTTGATGATTCCTTCACCTGTGCTTTTAATGACTTCCTCCTGATTCTGAGATGCACACTGGTTAGTGATTTCAAATTTCAATTTCAATTTCACTACAACTTGCCAAGCAGTGCTCACAATGATCTTAGCATTTGGCCCGCCATATTTCTCGGCCTCCAACTGCCAATTGCGATGCGCCTCGATGGCACTCTTCGATATGACCGGCAGCTTTGTGGCAACAGCACCAGGTGTCATGGGATATGGCGTCACGCCGCCTAGGCCAAGCTCCTCGTGCAACATGTCGATGGGCGGCTCAGCAATCCTAGCAGCGCTAGTGGCCTTTGCCTTCATTGCCCGTCCTTCCTTTCTTTTCCTTGACGGCATAGGTCAGACTGTTCTGGTGCAGGTGAGTGTATTTGAACACGATTTGAAATAAAAATGGATTTTGAATCTTCGCTCGATTTTATAAATGTTGGAGTGGCACGAAGACGCCACGGTCTTGCTTTGAAGCACAGATGAAAACTCTAGTTTGAATTCGAATCTTTCAACACTAGTAGGGTAGCTCAGCCATGTGATACTGGCAATGGACACGGTGAACACGCCATTGGACACGGACACTGATAGTGAGAGACTCACCCGAAACTGGTTTGGTCCTACCACTTATACTAGATTTGGGTATGCTAGACATTTTACAGAAAGAAAGTAGAACTTATCGTCAACGGCGTCATAAGAGTACCAACCGTTCTACGCAAGCCAAATGACGAGAGGAGCATCAATAATTCATTTGAAATCCCTGGCTTTACTGATAGCAGCCGGC
>JAZGVS010000662.1:0-12954 GCA_037356235.1 Bacterosira constricta
CCAAACAATCAAGGGATTCGTCTTCCCAGCGGCACTAGAGTGGCCGAGAAGCCGCGAGGGGACTGATGCGGTCTTACTGTGCCACTTTTCATCGAATTTGGAGGAGATGAAATGTTCGTAGGGTGGTTGGTACCTTTGAAGATTCCAACGGAAGTCTCGGCGATCGATTTAGAGGATGGTATTGCTGATGGAGAGTAGGATCTGACCTGATTGTTTGCCAGTTTTTGGTCAGTAGTGGCAATACAAAGGGGTTGGAGAAGGCGTTGATGCTTGCAGCGGAATGAGAAGATCAAGCCGGTGCTATTGGGCTATTCGGTTTTGATATTGGAGGATATTGTTTTTGTAGGGTGGGTCCTTGGGAGTTTTCAGAGGTTGTCAAAGGGGTTGCTTTCAAATGGCGGCGTCTCAGCGAATGATTTGGTTGACACAGCGTACGATCTGACCCAGCATTTTGGTGGATTTTGGCGTGTACTGTCTTTTTGGAAGGGGTTGTTCGCATCGTTGATGGTTGCAGTGGAGCAGGAAGCTAAGCTGGCTGTACTGTGCTTCTCGGTTTTCAATTTAGAGGAGATTCAATTTCTGTAGAGTGGTTACTATTATTTGGGAGGCTCCTTTTTTATAAGCAACTCTATAGTCTATAACGGGAGCGGCACAAGGAAACGCTATCGTCATTTCAGATGTTCAACGAACACGAAAACTCCCTACAACAGAAATAGAACAAACTCAAACTGAATAACTAGTAACCCTTATCTCACATCATTCTAAACATTATCCTCCAACTTCTTACCACATGTTTAATAAGCTATCCATCACACTGTAGAGTGTCAACGGAGTTGTCAGATGTGATGTTTGTGGCGCTAGAATGAGCACGGTCTTTCCTCGTTGCTCCATCTGACTTGGACTGGGAGGCGCTCTCTTTGTGAATTTTGCTAGCTCCGTCACTACTTGACGACTGGTACTGAAGGGAAAAGGCATCATTGGCATGGGTAGTTGAGCACTCACACTGAAGCAGCTGAGCTCTCCCATTTCACCCGTCTCCTGATGACGACGATTTTGCTCATGATCTAGTTGAGTGTAAATAATGAAAATAATGCAAAGTAAGAACAATAAGATCATATTACTTATTGTTCAGAATAGCTCGGGGCAGATGCCCTTTTGGATGTTGTGCCCAACACATTGATTAAGTATGGACACTCTACTGTTTATTTCGTGCTTGAGATGAAACACATGTCCGTGCCCATTGTCTCACAATCAATATCACGCCTACAGAATACAAACAATTACACTCCATGGAAAATATATTCTAAAGTTCCGAAACCTTCCTCCACTTATCTGCCTCTCCCGACTGCATGAAATCCTTCGCCCTAGTGAGCTCAGCTTGCTTGTGACGATCTTGGAAGAATGGGTTTTCGCCTGGGTTATATGTGGGGCAGTCGTAACATCCTCGCTGAGGACATGATGCTGAGCCTGTGGATAAATAGATTCATAATATGCACATCATATGGTCAGTGACATGTAACAATATGACAGGGCACGCAGCAGTTTGCATTTCTCACTCACCATGGCACTTGCACTTCAAATAATGGTACCAAGAACTTTTATGGTTTGCATCACTATCTATTCCTGCAACGTGCAAGGCCGTGTGTGTTTTACCCAAATGACGGTGATCAGTCCTTCCATCTCCATGATCGCGTGCTGTTTCCATCTCTTTCAACTCGTCAAAGGATAGATAGTGCATGCAAGTCACAGGACATGCCTTTGAGATATATTTATACGAGCGCGGTTCAGAATTAAAGAGTGTCTCATGTGCAAAGAATAATAAGTCAAGCAAAATCATAGCAATCGTACCATTACAGCATTTTCAACATCAAGAGTGCTTTTCTGACTGAACGTCCTGGCCCTTCCACTTTCCTCGATCATCTGAAACACCGATGGTGCAATTTGAGCGCACTAGCAATACAAGGAGGAGAAAAAAGAGATTGTATGAGACAGCCACTCTAGCAACAAAGAAGCATTGCAGCAGAGCATATTATATCAACAATAACACATCACATTTACATCCATACCTGCGTACAACCAATACACGACTCCTCATCAATAAACACAAACTGCCCATCCCGAATCCTCCGTGGAGTCTCGCCATCAAACGCCATCTCCACCAATTCATGACTGCTCTTCTCCTTCCTCTTCAAAAATTCCCATGCACGTTCTTCGCCTAGCATGTCATTCTCGTTATCTTCTGAATACGTTATACTATGGGATAATCGATCTTCGTAATCTTCGAATAGTTCACATTCGTCCATTAGCAATTGTGAATTGGATGAGGCAGCTGCAGCTGCTGCTGCTGAGGCGGCAGCGGTGAGACGTTCCATCTCAAGTATCAACTTCACATGCTCTTCCTCCGCCGGGGAAAAGATACCATGCGCTTCCAAATCACGCCATACTATCGACAACGAAGCCTGGTTCAACATCTTTTCGGAATTTTTCCTTCCTTCAATTAGAACTCCATCTTTTGCAGATGGGATTTGATACGTTCGTACACCACCTTCGGAAGCCTTGTTCTTGATAAGGTCACGAATGTAGCCGGACCATGTAACCTCTAGGTACAATGCTTGGAATTCATCCAGTGTTAACCGGCCAGACCCGTGGACTTGGGAATAGCGTCCGAGGATGGCGGAGACGCTTTGATCGTGTGGTCCAATGGTATACGTGTGGGAATTAGTGTCAGTCGGAGAGGAGATGCAGGTAGTCATCCATTTTGAGATGGCCTTTCGATCTAATACTTGTACTTGTTCTTCTACCGGGACCGAATGGATGTCGAATAGCTTCTTGACTGCGTTCTCAAAGTATGCAGTCGCCTTCGGCTGCAATGGCAAGAGATTGCTCTCCGAATCACTCGTTTCATCCAGCAACTGCTCTTCCAAGAGAAAGTTCGAAGCCCATTTCATCTCTTCCGTCAGCTCCGGCACAGCCCGCCCCTGTGAAACAAGGAATTGTTCCGGAGATTGATTGCATCGTATCATGTATGCCATCTCCCCCTCTTCGCGATTATCCTCCTCCGCCTTCCTGTCCACAACGGAGGATACAGTATCGTACAGCTGCGCACCACCCTCATTGTAGTCCATATTGCTAGCTATAATTTCAACTGCATTTTCTATAAAGTCATCGTTGTTTGACGGTTTGACTGCGGATGCATCATTCATTTTATTGGCATTATCGTCATCATTCGTAGGATCCCATTCGCTCATGACTTGTTCTTGCTCTTCTAGGATACGCGCTGCTTCCTCCATGACATCAAAGTTATTTCCAGTCATGGATGCTGGTGATGTTGCGAAGGGTGCGGCGGTATTCACATCTGATGAAAGGGATGTCCAATCATCGGCAATGTCCCATGAAGTAGATGCTGATGGAAGTACATCATTGTCATCATTGTATACTGCATTAAATAATGGATCATTAAGAATTGAATCTGTATCTTCGATGATATCATTGTGTAGTGCTGTCACTGATGATGATGATGATGGCTTTGGGAAACGACGATGCAGTGATGATGGCAGTTGCTGTGGTCGGAGAGTAGGATGCACAAACGCGGATGATGCTCCGCCGCCGAAAGATGGCGTGGCTGAAGCCATGCTTGCGGAAGCCATGGCATATCCGCTCGTGATCAAGGGACAGTGATAATTCTTCATGGTGTATAGTAGTATTTGTTTGCTTTATGATTCTTTGTTCTTTAGAGTTGGGGAGTTTGGAGATGGATTGGATCCTTTCTTTGGATCTGATGTTTTGAGAGAAGAATTCGACACGGCGCGCGCGACAGATGGTGTGGATTGATGTATTGTAGCGATACTTTACTCGCTAATCAAAGATGATGGGTTACCTTTTTCAGCCCGCCTTTTTCACCCGTGTCCCCCTATTTTTTCGCCCGTTCCACAATAGACACCCATCAAATCAAACTCAAACGCAAAACGCATGCTCTCAAAACAAAACTGTCTCAAACACCACAAACACAACCAAAACCCAAAACTCAAAACTGACACCAAAAACACAAAGACAAAATAATAGATGAAGCTGATTAGAATAGAAAGAGAAAGCATGGCTGCCGGCTGCGCCGCCAACCGCCAACAATACCACTCACAAACGATACATTACTGCTGCTGGTGAATTCGCTCGGTCGTCATTCCTCGCTCGACGCCATCGCCACATGACGAGACCGCCACGCCCATCAGTGCCAACTCCCAGCGTCAGCGACGACCAAGACATGCACACCACCGTGTCGTCCAACTCCAACCGACCAGCGCAAATAATGAGCATCGATTATCATGTTGGTGATACAGCCGAGACTGAGAATACCCCATTATTGCTACGTCGCACGCCTTCAGACAGAGCAAATAATAATGTTGTGCTTCCATGGATACTCAAGAATTTATCCAACCGATTGATCCCTGGCGCTACTGAAAGTTTGGTCAATGATGATGACGATGACGACGATGATGTGAGCTCCTCATGCAGTGACGATTGCAGCCGTGATTACAGCTTGGGCAACGGCAACAAGTCCAAATACCATGGTCATCACAAACGAAGCATCCCACGACGAATTTTCCTATTCCTGACAGAGCCGCAAACTAGCATCTCCTCGTTCATCTTCTTCATCGTGCTACTACTGATCATTGCCCTGAGCAACATATTAATGATGTTACAAACCATGCCATCATTTCAGTTCAAGCCACCCGACTGTGTCATTTGCGGGGGAACCAACGAGTATTACAGCAACAATGATGATTCCACATACGACGGACCACCGCTGCCAGATCTACAGAATCTTACCATTGATTGTGAATGTCCTCCCATCCCGTTGCCCTGGACCGTATCAATGTGTGATTATACAATTTGGTTTTTCACGTTGGAATGGATACTCCGTGCTGTATGTTTTGAGCCGCCAACTGTATTGCCAGCAGCAGAGGGGGCTGGGTGCCGATCGTCCATGATGCTGATGCAAAAGTTATCATATCTGACAGAGTGGACTACGATACTCGATGCACTAGCCATCTTCCCCTATTACGCGGAACGTTATGAGGTTACCAATGGGCTACTTTCCTTGCGATTATTGCATTTGTTCCGGGTCTTTCAACTTCTAAGACTTGGCAAATACAATACCACCTTCGTTTCGCTAACGAATGTGCTGATTGAGTCCATATCATCATTCAACATTCTTGTGATCGTATTAATGTTTGGCGCTGCATTATTTGGAAGTATGATCTACTGGATGGAAAAGGGTGTGTGGAAGTACACTACTTGCACGGATCCGCCAATGTTTACCTATATGCGTATGGCTGCCGATGGCGTATCGGAAGAGCCAAGCCCGTTTACCAGCATCCCTGCCTCTTTTTGGTGGTTCATCGTTTCGGCCACGACCGTTGGTTATGGAGATACGTACCCAACTTCCTTTGGCGGGAAATGCGTCGCTGGAATGGCAATGCTTACGGGGGTGCTTGTTATTGCATTTCCAGTATCTGTTTTCTCCGATTTGTGGAGCAAAGAATTAAAGAAACAAGGTGTAGTATTGAATCAGCAACCCAATGCTGTGGACGTGCAAGATGTTACTGCTGTTTTGGGGGATGGTTACCACTTGGAAAGAGAGCAGGAACTCATGCAACACAGATCAAGATCTTGCAATGTTACGATGGACGAGACCGACCTCAAGGCAATAGGATTGCATCTTCGAAAAATTGATGAATCGCAGGATGAAATACGGAGAATACTCTCGATTTACGACTAGTGACTTTGTGTGACTACTCTTTAGATTTTCGAGAATGTACAATGTGAGACGATATGCCATTTTCCCCCTTTACATCATTGCTAATATTGATATGATTTTGTTCATTGTCTGGATGGATGACTTGCGAAGCAATCATAATCATTGCAGACGATCTCCTTTGGAGGACATTGTCAGGCCACTCCGTGATTGGGTGTTGCAAGAATGACATCAGTGTGGAAAAGGCATCAGAAATTACAATGAGGGGGTGATGCTGATCAATAATATTCAGATTTGGATGTATGGAGTTGATTTATTTGTTTTCGTAACAGAATGAGCTGAGAACTTCACATGATCTCTAGAACGGAGACTCTGAGAATAGATAGGATAAAATGGTCCACTATGACAGAATGTGACCTAAAAAATGGGATCAGTTCCATCCGCTTTTCAGCCATTGTTTTGTCATCTAGGAAAAAACAGCACATTTTGTCTATTTAAGTAGGGAAAAGAACTTAGGACATGCGCCTTCTCTTTGAACAGCACGGGACAGCAACATTTGATGATTCCTTAGTTTCAATCAGCACTCAGCTTTCTCCCCTCAGCTCTGTATTCTCAGCCTTCAACTTTTCAACCAACAACTCCAAGTCTCTCATACGCGATCCAATCCTCAAACTTTCTGCGGATGGAAAGCCAAATAGTACAGGGATGTTCCAATTGCGTAGGAGGTGGTAAAGTGTTTTCAATTGAAGTTCTTCACTGGAATATCTTCCGTTTGTAAACCTCTCAAGTAGTTGTGGCATGAGTTTCACATCCAAGTGTAGAAATGGTTGGAGGTCAAAATCATGTCTTTTGAAATAGACGTGATGCACCTTATTTGCACCTTTAGGGTTTTTGGTGGTCTCAAACCTGGAAGTACTAGACCTATTGATTTTCAACATGTGTTTCAATCGGACACATTTTTTCTTGAGCTCCTCCTTCCAAGATGGCGAGGTCCGTAAATCATGCATGCAATTGCCCAAGTTTACAAGTGTGTGATTCGAGAGGTAGGTGCTTTTGATGGTTGCTTTGTTGCATACCAATTTCAACATACAATTCAATCCAGATGCAGTGATACCATAATTTGTGTCAAGATTCAATGTCTTGAGCGTATCATTGTTTTTGAGAGCTTCGACAAGGATGGAAACACATTCATCGTCAATCACATTTTGTCTTAGAGAAAGCAACAGCAGCTCTGAATCCTTGTTCTTCAATAAAGTTGCCAATGCTGAGCAACAGTTTCGCCCAATATCATGTGTACCCAAATGAAGTTCCTTCAGCAAATGTAATTGACTCAACCCATTCAAAAAACTATCCGGTTCAGCATGGCGCACCAATATATTGTTACTCAAGTCTAACCTTTTCGTTACACAAAAACAATGGTTGTCTTGATTTGTTATTTCGCTAGAAACACCCCTTTGAAAAGTCATCATGATGAGGTAGCTCTCTGGACAACAACGCAATGTGGCTAAATCAGCAGCTTCCACATCACAGTTCTGTTTCCACACCCAATATTTAAACAAGTTATTGTTACCCTCAGTTCGCTGCTTGTAATCAACTTCTTTAATGACGTCCCCTGGTCTAACCTTCCATGTCAAAGCAGCTTTCAATGAATCATCATTGATACTGCCCAAGCCCATTGGTAAATTAATCTTGGGTAGGTTTTTCCTTCCAAACTTTATCAGTTATCAGATCTTGGAGGCGTTCACAATCCAAATTTCTCCAATGATCATATTCTTTGTAATCTGGAAAAAATAGGGCACTCGCAGCTGCATGGATTTGATTGACCAATTCGAAAATAATTGATTTGCTAGCCACAATAATTGGGACTTGGANTCCCACCGGCAATCATCGTGCCCAGCGTGAAATTAAAGGCCAAGATCTTTTCAATCTGGCCCTGTTTCGAGCAATCCGCCCGAAGGCATACATTGACGAATGCCGCGCATATATTCACAATCGCAATCCCACCATCCGACCCTACTCTCACTCTCAAATCATTCGAGCTGAGCAGAGGCTTGGCCTTTGGTTGAAGGCTGCTTCCACCACATCTGATTGTGCTTATCGCCCAATTAATCTATTCAAGAGAAAGAATTATTGGGAGAGTGCGTATCCTGATGGAGTTTATGGTGAAGATGCCAGCGACATGATTGACATCGATGAGTGCTGTCTGAAACTGGAATCAACAAATCGTAACCGGGGAAAAGTGGCCAGAGAAATGCGATGCGATGCCCGGGGAAAATTCAAAAAGGGAGAGGGCAGTCTCAGTCTGTTGATGGGCATTTCTGGAGACCATCAACACTCATTCTCATTTCATCGACAGTACACTCATGGCGGTACTGACCTGTGGCGATTCTACTCTTTCATGGAAGAATTCTGTATATTTTTGGCTGAGCCACAATTCCAGGGGAAGTCATTTTGCTTCACGATGGACAATTTGAATGTCCACAAACATCCTGTGATCATCAACATGATTCATGCCTATGGCCACCGTATTGTCTTCCGGGCTCCGTACTGGTCATGCGATGGAGCCATCGAATATGTATTCAATACGATTCATACAAAACTGCAACAGGATTTCAATTCGGTGGATAATATTGATGAATTGCAAAATTTAATCAATATTATTATTGGAAACATTGCTTCGTACTATGAATACTTCAGGCATGTTGGCTTCATCTGGTAGTACTATGGTAGTACTACAATAAATAATTTTTACTCAACGTCATTCTAGTTTATGTATGTATTTCTTCTCCCCATCTTCTCCCCATTTATGTATTTCTTCTCTCTGTTTATTCTTTGTTCTTGTACTTTTGAATCTTGAGCATGACAGCAAGTTTCTCTTCAATGCTCTTGTCTTGCTTCTTGTTCAACCTCTGGGCATGATTGACAGCGTGCTGATCATATGGTCTTGTCAAACCAGCTGAGATTTGAACAAGGCCTTCCATATGATCAGGATCAATAGAATCATCTTCAAGTCCATCAAATGCGGCATCACGCATGTTTGTGATGTAGTCTGGGGTCGGATCTTCACCTGTAGTTTTCAAACCAGCTCCTGGTGTCGAAGCCAGTCCAAGTACTGGATGACGAGGAGGAGGAGTGATACCATATCCATACCGTGCCATATTCAAGCTTGCTTGAATGGCCATTTCATATGAGTCTTCTTCGGAGATGCCGGGAAGACTATAGGTGGTCGGTCGGCTTGAAGCTCGTTTACTTGCAGCCGACGCTGTAGCTGTTGCAGCGATGGGTATGTGAAGCTCATGTGGATTGGTGAGATTGGTATTTCTACCTCTCTGCTCTGCTGCACGAGTGGCCCTCATGTCGCCATAACTTTCAGTGTGAGTTGCTCCGTTGGGGTGCTCAATCTGACGCTATTTGCAACAGAATGTTAGTGTGATGACGACAAAGTAAAAAATAATAACATAGATACACTCACGATCATCTTATCCATATGATTGTATCCTGCAGTAGTTGGTGGATTGTGAATCATACGGAGGGCCCCTGCATGATGCCCAGCCTCTTCTGAAACCTTCTTCAACTCTTCGTCAATCGTAGTGGATGCAATCTGATTGTTTGCTCTCTTCTTCTTGAGATCGGCAAGCTCTATCTCTGATGTGAGAGAACGGGTGTCAGTCGCCCTTGTCATCCAATCCTCCGCATTTTGAATATCTGTTTTACGTTCAAGTGAATTCTTCTGACTTTTGAATTGGAAGTGGCTTTTCTTATCCGCGTACGTCCTGAGAATACAGAAACAATTAATTGTTAGTCTATTAGTCTGCAATGAGTAAAAGTATACAAGATAGGAAAACATTGGCTTACTTCTTTGTGCATACAAACGTGCAGAAACACCTGCATACTTGACACGACCCATCAGAGCAAGTTTGACAGTTGAAGCCCCCAATAGACTTCGAGTTTGTCATCTCAGTGCACTTGCAGACAAGAACCTCTGGCTTCAATTTGAGGGGAGGAATCTTAGTCATTGGTTTTTGGTTGGCATCCACCGGAGGATCTGGCCTTTCTCCATTTTGGTACTCCTTCAAGTGCTTGTTTTGGTTGACCCAAAGCGTCTTTTTGGGTGCGTTCTCCTTTTTAGCATCTTTGTTGGATGACGGTTCATGAGTGAAGAGATGTCCGCAGCAGGCACAGGATCCGTAAACTTTGAAGGGAGATGGTTTTGTCGCACCATTGCCCAGATATGGATTCAGCTTTTCACTTGCCGGGATTTTGAAGGACTTCTCGTTTTTGTCGGAGATTGCTTCCTCTCTCATTTCTGAGAGACACGTTGATTCAGTACTCTCCATAATTGAAATGAAGCTTCTGAGGTCGCGGCGTTGACCATTGGACAGTTTACACAGCTCAGATTTGAGAACCAGTCTCAGAACACACCAAAAATTCACCATTGTGACAGCAAGCTTGGATTTTGATTCACGGGTCTTGACAGTTGATGGAAAGACTTCTTTCAATTGCTGATCGAGGTTGCCTGCAGGATTCATAGAGACATCAATTTTGGTAGCTTGTTGGGACAACGTAACGCGGTGTTCGATGGTCGCTGTGAGACACTCTTTCAAGTGAGCCAGGCTGAACGTCTCGGGATTTGAGCTTGTCTCATTCTTAATGAGCTTCTTTTGCATTCGTACGATCACATCAGGAGGAATGTCATCAGAGTCGTCATCCGATTCATCGTCGATAGTGACAATGGCACTGGCAGCGGCGGGGGCCACAGGAACATTTGCAGAACCGGATGGATTGACAGGCATGCACAGGGGGATCGTGGAAGCAGAGCCCCAAGAAGTACCGGAAAGAGGAGATGAGTCACTTGTGAGGTCCTCAACACTGGGTCTGGGTACCGGAATCATGATGTTGGGCGGTCTACCATAAGCCAGCGTGTGGTGTTCCGAATCCAGAATAGACTCAATCTGTTGTTTTTGCGTGAGCACGGTACTAACGCGGATCTGACGGTTAGCCAGTTGCTCTTCGATTTGAGCAGCCCGAATACGGCATGATAATCCATGATGGGCAAGACAGAGTGTAGGTGGATCAGGAAGTTCATCAGCCAAAGACACCAACTGATTGCCGCGGGCTCGATTGGTTGCTGACCGAGCACCATTCATTGACAAGCGAGGGTCCCTACTGCAGGCGCGTTTCTTGTTGGATTTCGCCATGGTCGATTCTCATTTCTTGTGGGATCGGCGGCCGTCGACGAAGAGAGAAGAAGAGAAGAACAATGGATCTCAATGGATCTTGCTTGGGAGCGAGATTGCCAATTTGAGATCAAATTAAATTGAGAATTTAGGAATCAGTACGATTCTACACGGCAAAATAGGTTTTTTACATTTATCTCGAACTAGCGACATATTAAGCGCAGGTACCGACATATATGTACCCCCGTTTCAAAATAACAATTGATTTGGAACATGTAGTACGCAGGAGACATCAAGTCTTTGTTAGAAAAACCAAAAAATCTCACGTACAATAGCTAGATATCGTATCGTCATGGTGACTGGTCCGAGTATAAATTTGTAAAACCACTTTACACTGACTTTACATGTGTTTATGGGATTGATCCCTGCCGATGCCTGGGATTGACACTGACAAGATAATGGGATTGATCGAGGTTTTGCGTCACTTTCAGAGCTGATAATAGTTTCCTCGCTCCTCCCCCGACCCTCTCGACTGCCGACTGCCAATTTCAATATGTACCATGATGTTTTCAATCATATCCGATGCTCTCCATGCCCTGCCTCGTCGACGAAAAGTACAACGCGAGCATTACTATTACACATCCAACAAGATCTTCGAGCAGAGTCTCGATATCTATCGACCCGCCACCACCGCAAAGCAAACAACTTCGGATGACGACGAGTCGGCAGCAGTACCATCGAGCTCTTCTTCGCCTCCAATTGTAGCACTTGTTGTTGGGTCTGCATGGCTAGGGCACCGTTCGTTTATTTACTCTCAAACATCGTGGTGGAACTCGTCAGGACCAAAGGCTGTGGCCGAATTGGGATGTGTATCTATTTGTGTAAGTTCGGCACTACCAATTTTCAGCGCTGCAATTTTCTTATTGGCAGTAGATGCAATGCACTAATTTTGGTTTTTGCATGTGAAAAAAACAGATTCGTCACCGGGGGTCATTCATGAAGTCGTTGTCAATATTGACATTGGCGTTTGTTGCATTCGTGGTTGCATTTATCTCAGCGATTATAAATGCAATAATGGATGATGATAACTGGGGATTCTTCGTGGAAAAAACGATCGGAGAAAGAATGCGCTTGGGCCAGGCAGGAGGAATTATTCTTGCCCTTACCACGGGATTGCTCTTGATAGAGCTGGGGGGGGTCGGTGCTGCAACCTTTGAAGATATGCAAAATGACGGTGAGTCTTGGCGCATCGTCCAATTACTATTTTCAATATAATCAACACTTCGCTCATCCTTTTATTTTGGGACAGTCATGGATGCATTGGCCTGGTTGGAAAAGAACGAAGAGAGACTGCATCTGACTCGCACTCCCACTCCACACAAACAAAGAACAGATGGAAAAGCAAACCGAAGACTGTTCATTTTTGGCGGATATTCATCAGGTGGCCACGTAGCTGCAACAGTCAGTCACCAACCGCGCTTATGGAGAGATCGAAACCTTTGCATGCCACATATTCATTGCAATTCCATTTTGTATATTTCCCCATTGCTTTCAACGAAACCATATAACGACATTCTGCTGCGAAATTTATCGTCTTCTTTGTTGATGCCATCATTGCTGTCTTCGGAGGAGGCTGGATCTACAACATAACAGCTATCACGACAATCATCCTCGACAGAAGTATCGTCTTCGTCATCTTCATCTTCAACTACTTGGCTAACCAACAATCTAGTTGTCAAAGCCATCTTTGGGTATCACGAGGCTGGTAACATTCCTTCGCCGATACACACATTTGAGAATAGTCCACACATCCCATGCATCTTTCTGGGGTGTCATTATGAAATGTTTGGTCTGTATTGGCTCGACGCATCCTTTGGCTCGCCAACTTATTCTGAACTATTGAGCAGTTCAGGCGTCAAGAGCCAGTATTTGGCGTTGCATAGCGATCACTGGAACATCCTTAACAGTACGCAGTTGAGTGATGCTTTGAGAAAAGAGTTGAAGTGGATCGTGCAGAGGTGTTGA
>JAZGVS010000663.1:0-12940 GCA_037356235.1 Bacterosira constricta
GTGTGCAGTATGGTGTGTAGTATATGGTGTGCGGTATGGCTGTGTAGTATGGTGTATATTATGTAGTATGGTGTGTGGTAGTATGGTTTAGTATGGTGTGTATTACGGTGTATAGCATGGTGTATAGTATGCTGTGCAGTATGGTGTGTCGTTATAGTATGGTGTATGGCGTGGTGTGTAGCATGGTGTGTAGTATGGTGTAGTATTAGTATGGTGTGTATTATGGTGTGTAGCATTAGCATGGTGTATATGATGCTGTGCATTATGGTATGTAGTATGGTGTGTAGTTGTAGTATGGTGTGTAGTATGGTGTTTTGTATGGTGTGTAGTAGTAGTATGGTGTGTAGTATCGTGTGTAGTATGGTTGTGCAGTATGGTGTACAGTATTATGTATATCATGGCTGTGTAGTATGATGTGCAGTGTCGTGTGTAGTGTGGTATATAGGTATATCATGGATATGTAGTATGGTGTATAGTATGGTGTGCAGTATGGTGTGTAGTATGGTGTGTAGCTGTGTAGTATATTGGGGGCTCCAGGCTGCCCTTCCCCCCATGTTTTCCCCCCTAAAAATCACGTTCCACGTGGCGACGTCAGACTTTGTACACGGACACAATGAAAATGCAGAACGACGGGGGGACGATTCGACATCGAAAACGGCGGTATATACTATAGATGGTGTGCGGTATGGATGTGTAGTATGGTGTATAGTATGGTGTGTATCTCCTTGTTGTGTTTTGTTTAGTACTGAAGATCGTACCTAAACTCAATACAACATAAAATGAGTACGTCATGAAAAAAATAAAAATTGTATTACGGGAAATCTTGCGAGGGTGTAATGGTAGAACCGTGACTTTTGTGGTCTGTTGGCCCAGGTTCAAATCCCATTCGGGGCACTTTTTGTTTTTTTCATTTTTGTTCCATTATTCAGCTATTGCTTTACGGTTTGGAGTGCCATTGCCTTAATGTTTTTTTTCATTTAGCCCTACCTATATGTATTGCAAAACGGCTAAAACCGGCACGAAGTTCAGACATTATCTAGCCGCATATGCCTATTAACCTGTTCATTAACCCTACCCAAAAAAGTGAATGCATCAGTGATAGCTACAGTGGCGACACAGCCACACGCTACAGAGTACTACTTGGTGATACTACCACCCATACATATCATCCATACATGTGTCGAGTGAGTGCAAATCACATTTGTTCCACGCCAGCACCAATTTTCCAGTCTACGCCGTGCTTTTTTTACCAATCAGCAAGTTCTGAATGTGAAAAATAGTGCATAGTCTACATATATCTGGGTCTAGCTTGAACTGTAGTACATATATTGCCCGTTTCAATGCACCGTTTCGCTCTCCACTTGCTTAGCTTTATTTGGCTCATGAATGTTATTGCTTGAAAATGGGTTCTTCTTTGGTGTATATCCGTCCCTTTGTAGCACGCTAACGACTGGAGCCCTTTTTTGCCAATGTGCATACTCACAAGGGATAGCAGTGTGACACTAAATTTGGCATATTTAGATTAATTAGGAGCATTACAAAAGATCATATTGAGGGTACTGAATGCAGCTGTGCCACCAAAATAAGATCAAACGGAGCTCCAGTAGACGCAGTAATCAATTCAAAGTCATTTCAGTTTAGTACCAAGGATAGTTCTTACACAACAAGGAGATACATATATTCCTTCCTACACCAGGAAAAGGTTAACGAAGACGGAGAAATATGAGTGTTTTGGGGGCTCAATATCTATCTACCTACTGATTTCCTTCAACTGGGATTTCTGTGGCATACTTCAACAAAACTTACCACGACTTGTTCGCCGATAAAGCTATTCCCGGGATTTAGCTGAATGGCAAATTTCAACAGTAGAGAAGATATTTGAAAGAGGCAATGGTACGATAGTAGAGAAAAAAAACTTAAGAAAGGATTAGTTTCGTAGGAAACACAATGGAAGAATGATTCTACAAGGCCAGCTGACAAATAAAAGTCCACAGACATTCTTCTAAAATATGAATACGAGTCCCTACTCTCCTCAAATCTTCACCTCTGGATTGTGTTCAAGTTAGTGGTGCTCCCGCCTGCAGAGTCGAAATCCGCTGCATTATGATCATCTTGCCTCCGCCCGTCGTTGTGGGCATATGCATTATGATCATCTTGCCACTGTCCGTCATTGCGGGCATATGCTTTGCAGTGACTATCATCTGTCCTTATTGTACTTCCTTGGGAATAATTAGATTGCGTCCTTCCTGGGTTGGTATTGTCATACTCTTCAGGAATATTGTCATGTTGCCCTGGTGTCCCGTTTGAGTTTGCAAATATTATTGTGCCACTGGGATTATCTCCCCTGATTGGTTCAGTCGCGTAGGTGTACTGCTGAGATTCACCAGTAGTATTTCCATGAAGTTGTTCCTGCTGGTATTCAGCCTCCTCGGCTATTTTTCCAACGGGTTTGGTCGTTTTTCTGCGAGATTTCTGCGGTCTGGAAGATTTCAACTTGGATGACTTTCCAGAGCTATTCCGAGATGACTTTCCAGAGCCCTGTCTGGATACACTGGCTCGTCTGGACCGACGACTTCTTCGAGACTCCCTAGCTTCACTCTCCCCAGCGGAACTGGCTCCGTCATAATACAATAACCCTAAAACGTTTCCTTCTTCAGTGGATGATTCATCTGCGTCAACTTCTTCAGATGAAGAATCATCTGATACGTTCCCGCTGGTACCAAAAAGGTTACTCTGTCCTCCATCATATCCACTTTCCTCTAGTGTGTCTTGTTCTGCACTTATCTTTTTTTCATAGTCTCTTTTCAACTTGGCATGCATCTGTGTTCGGTTGAGGTTCTGATCTATTTTCAAATGTACCGGGTTGAAATCCTCATCTACCAATTTATCAACACTTTGATTCTGTTCGATCTGACGGTTTCGATTGATGCTGACTGCATCCTGTGTGAAACACAGTGATTGATTGAAGCTCTTCTTGCCCTCTGGATCAATCTGGCTTTCTCGATTAATATCCTGTTTGGACTGGCAAGATTGGTTGAAGCCATTATCCATCTGGCTCTGACGTGATTGGTCGAAGCTCTTCTCATTCTGACTCCGACGTGATTGGTTGGAGCCCTTATCCATTTCAATCCTATGTGTTCGATTGATATTCTGATCCATCTGACTTCGAGAAGATTGCTTAGAGCTCGTACTCATCCGACTCCGACGAGACTGAACACTCACATCGCTCTTATCCATATCAATCCACAGACTTCGAGAAACACTCACATCCATCTGACTGTGTCGTGATTTATTGAAACTCTCATCGGGGCTCAAGTCAAGAAAAATTTGTGAAGGTGGTATATCATTCACCTCCTCATCCAAATATGAATTGTGATTTGGCGAAAGAATGTCCATGCGTTTATCTCTCCGTCGTTGCCACACCAAGAGTCCACCACAAAACATTGAAAAGAGGATTGCAAGCAACACCACTGACCATACTGGCAGGCTTTTATTCTCCCCACCATCATTCTGAATGATAGATGTATCAATGGCACCATTGAGGGAGGCTGGATTCGGTGATGGCGCTGATGAAGTCTGAACGCCACCAATACTAAGGAGGACGCTGTTTGTATATGTTTCAGGACCCCATAATTCCTTAAGTGCATTGGCAATTTCATATTTCTGATCTTGTAGAGTCTTTAGGAATGCAGCATGTATTTCTTTCGGCAGTATATTCTCCCCCGATACTGTAATTTGAATATCTTCTTCTGAAAATATGCCATCCGCACTAATATCCACCAATAATACTGTCACATTCAAATCGTTACTTGTAGTCGTTAATGAATTCCACACAGTTTCCTTTATCTCCCCTCGTCGATCATCATTAAGCTCAAATTGGGATGGCAAATAGGAAAAGCTAATTGGGATTGGTGACAGTAGTTCTTCAAATAATGTATCAACAGGTGGTGCTAATGTATCCGGCTTTGTTTCATAGCTTGTCAGTGTTGACGGACTCTCAGTAGGAGGCACCGTCGTACGACACGAGGAAGAACCTGGATAGTTTTTCTCGCAGCATTCTTCAGCTGTTCGAAAAATTGTATAAACGCCGGGTTCAATTGTGTCGCTGGATTCACATGTTCCCATCATTGGGTTGGCATAGTAGGGGCAGTTTTTGTTCGGTGTACATCCTTCAAAAACGTTTGGACATGATCCTGGCTGCCAATTTGGGTGAGAAATACCATGAGATATAAACTAATGAATTAAGGGTACTGTTGCACACTTTTTCTTACCGATACACATGACTGGAAAACATTATCAAAGCAGTACGGCTGTGTATTTCCAAAGTGAGAGGAGTATCATGTGTGAACAAAGAATAAGTACATGGCATCCGCACTTACTGGTATACAATTGCATTCACAAGAATCTTCATTCCATAGTCCGTATCCGCAGCCTCCCAATGGAATAGAACAGACAGACTGACCCCGCCGTTGAGTGCTATACTGTAATTGCGCCCTCTGTTCGAACGCTAGAGAATTCCCGTCAGTAGATGCATAGACATTGCTAATGACAAGCGAAAATAAGAAATAGCCGAGCCGCAACATATTTTCTGCGAGGGGGATGGTGGTCAGCTCCGGTATAATAATGTGATGACAACTAGATCTGAACGCCGGCAACTACAACATACCATCTGCTTGCAATCTAGTCGCTCTTATTTGTAACGACTGCGCTTAGAGGTAAAATTATTGGATGGCAAAAAGCTCCGCAATCACATCACAGGCTGGCATTTACTCCCCCACCAATGATATTGATCGTATGCGCTGCAAATAAAATGATATCAACAAATATCTCTTCTCTCTTTTCGCTCTGTTACTCCTTACTCCTTACTTCTCGATGATTTTTCGCCTCCCCTCATCTAGATATCTAATCTGTCTCAATTATATCAATTCTCAATCATTCTCATCTTCCTTCACTCACGGACAAGACGCTATGTTAAGCCTGCAATAGCCTGCAATCATGCTGCAATCAGGCCAGAGGGCGGGGCGGATCTCGCCTAACGAAATGTATTATCATGGTGTACCTGTGGTGTGCGTACTACTGTCTGTGTCTGTTTGCTATGAAGTAATAAGATACCGGAGGTTTTTCAATTATTTACCCGTCGATTTTTACGATTTTGGGTGCAGCTGAAAGCTGATATTTAGAGAAAACAAATTATAATTTTTAACTGGTGCTGGGTGCTAGTATCCAGGAATAATTGTTGAGTTGGGTTAGTCAAAGTTTGAAAAGAAATTTCATATTTGGACAATTGTTGATACGCATGCGTGCCGGCATCAGAAAAGATACCTTCCTTCACGTAGGAATTAAATAAAACATAGTTTTGATCGCTAGAAAGTCCTGAGGGGCTAGGATCTTTTTGAATCCCTCAGGTCACAAAATCACCATATTACTAATTGAAGGAAGGCATAACTCATTCCAGGTCCCCCAACCCAAGTATTGAAATAAAAGGTGCACAGTGCATCACAGTTCATGCACTGGCCCAAAAATAATGAAGGAAAAATATGTACCCAGTATCTATCGCACGCACTGCGCTGCCTGAGAGCACTGCTTTCCCTCAATAATTTGGTGCGGTACCTACATTTCATAGCAAACAGACAGTACGATACATACATAGATACATACATACGACATTTTGATGATGTGACATTATCAGACAGTAGATACGACATTTGATGTGACATTATGAGATATCCCTATTATGTGTCGATCCCAATAAACAATTCTTCGGAATGCTTTCCGGAATCTGCGCTGACTCAGCAGAAAAGCTCGTCATTGGCACGATCGAGGGCACTGCACGCACCAGCGAGCACCACAACACCTGCACCTGCACCACATGGAACATACACCACATAGGTACATACACATACACAGAATCCACACAGCATGCAGACAGCAGGCTAAAAAGAAAAAAACAGTTGTGAAGGAACAACAACATGACGATCTATGACGATGTGGTGGTTGTGCGCCGTGGTGTAGGTCCCACCAACTCCAACAACCACAACACGATCTAGTTCTAGTTTGCCCCATTCCTGCCGTCCGCAAACTCACACTGGTCATAATTTACATTTACAAATAATCCCACGCAACATCCACCTTACACTACTTATTCTACATCATATCCCAACATGAAATTCTCTTGCGCCAGTGTCGTCCTAGCAACCATACTATCATCTTCATCATGTGCTGCATTCACATCTCCAAAATCGTCAATGCCAATGCAAACAATGCAGTCCACCTTAGTCGAAGATGTTGACACAATGGCTCCTCAATCAACGCAGCTGCTCACAGAAGAACAACAACTTAATAGCTACGTCTCTCAAGAAGATGCGGCAAACCAAAAGAGTTTCCTCGACGATGGATTCGTTTTCGGCCTTGATGGATCAGGATTGGAGCGTCCCAAGGGCAAGGGAGCCAACGTTGTTGTCGAAAGTGACTCACTCGAAACCACCCCTCAACAAGTGGCTGCCGTATCAGCCACATTTGCAGGCCACGCCCTTATCGCTGCCAATGCAATTCATACCCTTCTCGCTAATACCGATGGCAACATTCAAATGACCGCCTTGACCTCCATAGCTACTATCGTTGCAAGCTGGGCCGCTGCTGACTTTGGAAGTGGAGTTCTTCACTGGTCTGTCGATAACTATGGCAATGGCCGTACTCCTGTCATGGGAAATATCATCGCTGCCTTTCAAGGACATCATTCAGCTCCATGGACAATTACCTACCGCGGTTTCTGTAACAATGTTTGGAAGTTATGTATCCCTTTTGGAGTGCCGACCGTTGCGGCGATCTCCCTTCTTGCCGGATCACAGCATCCTATGGGTAAGTTTAGATATGAAATGCCCGTGATGAGTTCACCGTGCAATGATTAGATAAGGCACCAACTCACAAAAACACATTACCTCTCTTTCGTATCCACTGCAGTCTCCCTCTTTTTCGCTGTGTTCTGCTCGACTGAGATATTATCGCAAGAATTCCACAAATGGTCTCACATGACGAAGAAAGAAGTGCCAGCCTATGTTAACACACTACAAGACCTAGGAATCTCAATCGGGCGTGTTCCACATGCCCGGCATCACAAAGCACCATACGATGGCAATTATTGTATTGTGTCAGGACTTTGTAATGACTTGTTGGACAAGAATGGATTCTTCCGATTTCTGGAACATCGAGTATATGAGATTAATGGCATAGAGAGCAACTCATGGAAGTTGGATCCAGAGCTCAGAGCGAGGACTTTGCGTGGAGAATATGCATTGCCCCAGTAAAGCCCACCTTTACATGTGCATATATTTTTTGTTTTGTTGGACTGCAAGCATAGAAATTTAGTAAAGTAACAGTTTTGGCTATGTGAGTTTCCATGTGACATTGTATAAGCAGAAAAATAAGTTTCACCAGATGCCTCTTTCAAATAAAAGATCACGTAAAGGAATGCATGATCGAGACAAGAAAGATTTTGATGCTTTGTGGTGATCCATGACAGAATGCCTCAAAGCCTCTTTTGTTCCGTTTATTAATGCATGAAGTCTTCATTCGTAGCATGCACTGAGTTTCCAGGCGAAGTACCAAGTAGCCTGCGTTGTTTGAAAAATCACGTAAATGCATCCCGAAGTTTTCCTGTGATTTTTGCGACGTGATTGGGCAGCGCGCCTCTAACCAGACCCTGACTTTCGTTGCCAGCTCGAATCAATAGTCCCATTTCAGTTTAAAGGTGACTGGATGGCTGGCTATGCAGACAGGATTGTGAAGAGACCTGCTCCACGATGAGCTTTGCTGAAAATCATGATCAACACGAAATGATTGATAGCTTTGTCAGTAAACATAAATAAACATACGAGTAAGTGGAAACTGTAAAATCTTGGGGTTGGATTCATCCTAACTTGCTATTATATTACAGCATGTCATCTATCCAAAGGCTAACTTAGCAGGTGGCCTTTGGTGCAAGACCCTACCTGAAACCTGCTCCCAGCAACGAATGTAACTAGAGGCAGTTTCGGATCTGATGACAAAGGGGAAGCTGATCAACAAATTTACTCTACATGCACATTAACAAAACGGACCCCCACCAAGCCTTCTCAGATAATAGGCTCACATCATGAAACCAAAACGACCTCACATGATCCCTGTCCATCGGGACTTAAGGTCTTTGATGCATTCTCTAAACGTCTTGCATCATATTGGCAGGAGCAGGGGCAGCCGCGGTTGTCTCATGTTATGTTGTTGTCGCTACTGGATGCGAGGCCGCTGTCCAGCATGGTCGTCTATGACTATTAACCTTTTGTGCATGCAACGACAAATCTTTGTAATATAAGTCTCCAGGTGGGGGATGTTCAATCCTACGTTCATTTAATGTTCCAAATCTACAATGCGGGAAAAAACAAGGACAAGGAGGGAGATGAAACAGTATCCAACATTGACTTGATTGGCAATTCTGCCATATCCCCGTTGAAGAAGAAGAAGAATTCTCCAGCTAAATCTAAAAAATACAAAACAAACAAATATGCACCCACTTACAGTGTAGCATCTGAGAATTGCTAGACATGGTCGCATTTGAATCCCAAGACAAGAACTGTAAGCAGATTTGTGGACAGCTATTTCTAGCTACCGGCAAACTTGATGCATACATCAGATATGGATCCATGCGGGGATAAATACGGCATTTGTACCGGTGAATGGAGTAAATACTTCATGCCGGTTGACAGAGAAATATTGGTATCTTTCCTACAGAGCAGTATAATTGGAGGAAAACTACCCTCTTGTTTGCCAAAATGACAATTTAACCGATGTGTTATGGAAGAGCAATTCAAAGAAGGAAGCATTGCAGTAGAGGGAGGCTATATTTGAAAAAAACGGTTGCTAAATATAATGTCAATTGTCTATTCCTTCAGATAATTGCTTCCAAGCTAATCAAGTTGGGAAAGCAGAGCAATGGTCTCTCTTTTGGATGATTGCTCATACCCGAGACACAGAAAATTCATATGGATAACCCAGATTTTCTTGATGAAAACAATCCAAGCTTCCCAAGAAAGTTAGAGCTATCCTGGGATTTCTGCATAAAAATCTCATCATCATCATCATCATCATCTTCTGCCCTTTTTGGAAAACATATTGTGGAAAGGGGGGAGTATACATTTCAGAGAGAACACAAACAGATTGAGTACCATGTCCAACATTTGAACTTGGCAGATATTTGATGCACATGCACCCTTCTTTTTTGATAAAGAGCGGAGCGAGAAATGAAAGTGAATGGCCAAATGAGAGGAGGGGGAGAAGAAGAGAAGAGAGGGGGGAGAGGAAAGACGCAACATTTCTTTAGCAATACCAACCATTATTTTGCTCTCAATTTCACTAGCTTTGTCTAGAGATATAGTAAGGTATGGTACTGTAGAGAGCTGTAAGGTATTGTATAAGTTAGATGGTAGGCTCAGTGAAGCGTGTAATACTATTATTAGCTTAAGATGAAGATGCTTTTGAACGCCTCTCTTTTTGTTTTTGTGCTATTGCTGCTTTCCTTGCTTTTTTAAAATCAGCGTCAGAGGGTGCTGTATGTGAGCTGCCAACTCCGTATTTTGAGCAAACTGATTTCTGTATCCCACCGCAAAGCAAGGCTTTCCCACAAAAAGGATACCAAGAACAGTCTCGCATCTTCTGCTTGACGCTCCACAATTCCTCTCGTGTACGGTACTCCAGCTCAGCCGGCGACGGTGTCCCATTTGGAAGATTCTTCACTGTTTTACACTTATCCATGCATCCACCACATACTTTTGGATCTCTTTTACACACTGGCCAGTAGAAACACTTTTCCTGCATAGCGGCCTTTCTTGCCGCCTGCATTGCGCCACTAGACGGTCGGATAACACTAGCTTGAGCTGGAGCACAAATTGGTGGCACATGCGGTTGAGGTAGTTGACGTGGCGTGGATTCATTTTCAGTGGTAGATTCTTGAGCTACTTGAGATTGAGTTCCAGTTGCAGATTTGTTTGTAGGCTGGTCAGTCTTACGAGGATTTTTTGGTGGCGGAAGCGCTACCTTCTTTGACTTGAGGCTTGCGAAGAATGATGTATATGATGTGCCCGATTGCAGCTTCAATAACATTATTTCTTGATTGATCATCCATCGTTTGATGGATGGCTTTATCATAGTTGGGAGCTTCGGAAAGATATCAACACCGTTTGATTGGGCTTTGAAGGTTGTACAAAGCCGCTCAATATCAGCTTGTTTTGGCTGAGGATGTCTCGAACAGAATGACTTTATCATTGCCAATTCTTTTATTGTAGATGGTGGCAATGGTGGGTACTTGACACCCATTCTCTCGGCCATAAAATGCAAATCATCACTGAGACCATCTGCTGGCTGTCCTTGTGTGACAAACTTCTCGTCATGAGACAGAGGTCCAACACCAACAGCCACAAAATCCAACGGTTGATGCTCACTGATATTGATTCTGTTAGTAAATAAATCAACACTCCATATCTCCTGCATCCTGCACTGGATACGATCTTCCAAATGAAGCATAAAGTGGCCAAAGTCTGGCTCTTGGCAACGGTTAATACCAGCACTGATCAGATAACGATAAGCTAATATTACCTGTAGATAGTGTGCTGTTTCAATTCCAAACCCAAATGGACCTGCGGCAACAATCATTTTTTGGTGAAAGTTCTCAGCCTTGGATCCACGCTGCCTAATCCATAAATCCAATCCATCACAATCATATCCGTCATGCTTGTACATTTCCACATCAGGCAAGTCCTCATATCGGCCATTTATACAGCGCTTCGCCCATCCTCTTATATGCTTGATTAAGTCATCAGTGGCGTATTCATCAAACGGTGGGCGCTGGATAAATTCAATGACGAGCAATAGATTGTCATGGGCCTCCTCTGCTTTTCTTGGAGGCATTCTAACTCTCTTATACCAATACTCTTTGTTGTGAAAGAAGTGCTCGTCAATGTTTTTGATGCCTTTCGATTCAAGTACGGCAATAACATTGCGTTCTTCTACTTCATTCATAGTCATTGTTGCATGGAATAAAAGCTGATGAATAAAAGGAGCAGAAGGGCAGTTTCTTCGTAAGGGTGTATTGTGGTGCTCATGCCAAATATCCGACTTCTCGCGGCTTCTAATTGCAGTAGGATTGGTATTTTCGGTGTCGAGATCATCATCGTCATCAACAGTTTCTATGGCATTTCCGTATAGCGGTCCTGCAGCAGGCGCCGCAGAGGAAGTATTAGATTGACTCACATCGATCACATTATTGTCAACACTGATTGAATGACCAACATTTATTTGCTCTTGGTCCTCTTCTTCTGCGTCACATTGAGGAGCCTTGTTTGCCTTCAAAGCTGACGAGGTAGTTCTAGCAGCAGCAACTATGGAAGCAGCTGACTGAGTGCTGGCTCCACTGATTTTTTTGTGAATTTGGCTAGCATGTACTGCAATTGTGCCACCAAAATCTGGCCTGTTTACAGCGTCACTCAACGTCAATTTACCTGGGCCCCAGTCTTCATGCTGAAACGGAACTTTTGCACGGCCTGATAGTACCTCAGTTATCTCGACCAATGCCTTCCGTGCACCAACATAGAGATCTCCCCACATCCTACTTTCCCCGGCATCACCACCATGCTCGCCCAAGAATACAAGCGTAGCATTAGCCGCCTGCACTCCACCTATTTTGATAATAATGTTTGTTCCAGGCTGAAGATCGGGTGGATATTCCGCAGATCGAATTCCGGCAGTTACGAGACAGGCTTCTAGTGCATCATCTAATTTCAAATGAATAATGGCATCACCCATCGCATAAAGCTGCAACGGCATGGCCAAAGGCGGCTTGACATTGTAATTTGCTTTTTGTAGAGTTTTGTCGAGGTAGAAGCCAAGATATCTTGCCACCAATGCTTGTGCTGATGTTTCTTGGTTAGGATCATCATGCAGACAAAGCCTACGCGAATCTCGAACCCTCTTGATTCTGATATTGAATCTTTTGCGTAGCTTGTGCACATCAGTTGCTATATTGACCCCAACAATCAGAACAGAATCAAGCTCCAATATTTTCTTTGTGCAGGGCTCAAAGGTATTGCCCCAACCATCAGGATGAACCAAAACTTTCGGACCTGCATCACCAAAGTCAATGGAAATGATATGCAGTCCATTAATATCAAATTCGGTATCCAAACCTATCTTCCACGTGCTCCCATCTTGCGTTTTTTTCTTGATATAATCCAAAGCAGACAATGCATATCTCTTCAGACCATCTTTGGTGGACACGTAGCGAAAATCATTTTCCGCCAAAGTAAAACGGGGCAGTGCGTTGAACTCCTGATAGGGAACAACTCCTTTGTATAGCGATGGCGACGCTGAGTGTTGCTGAGAGCTGTCTGCGGCTGCATTATCACCCTCCAGGCGAAGCAACTCTTTCTGTCCTGCATTAACCCGCACCTTCGACCATGCAGGCAGAACCTCCTTCAGCTCGTCTGTTGATTTTGTAAATTTGAATAGGCTGATATTTGGCTTTCCATTGAGGCCCAGGACGGTATAGGTGGCAGTGAAAGGCGCAACCTTCGACCTGCCTTTGCCAAGAGAAACGTGGATGTGTTTTGTTAGTTTGTGACTGTCGTCCGTCGAGCAACCTTCATCCAATCCAAGTTGGAAAGCTGCCTGCATGTACGGCTCATGGGTTTTCATGAACATTCTCAACGCCCCACGCATAAGGCTGCTTAATAGTTCAATGCCACAGTATCCAGTCTGATCCGTAAATGGAGAGAATGGCATGGGAACTTTACACTCAACATGTAGTGGTGGCTGATCGTTGAGCCAATAATGGGCCCGATGGGCGCCTTCCTCATCATTTCAACACAGCAATTGGGTGGCACAGGGTAGTTTTCATCTTAGCTTCTTACATGCCTTT